>CAMPDV010003649.1:0-41504 GCA_946699065.1 Loxodes magnus
TGTCTTTGTGGAATAAATAACAAAGCAATCTGTAACTCAACAAACGTTTGTCAAGATAGTAGTTCTTCGACAGGTCAATGTTTACCTCTTTGTACCACTTATTTTAAAATAATTGTGCTTGCGGATCTACGACGTTTGACTAATGTTCTAGTCTTACGTATTGTTTGAACATAAGTGAAGTGAATGGAAGATGCAAACCAAATTGTAATTCAATTTAGCAAAGTGACTGTCTTTGTGGAATAAATAACAAAGCTTTCTGTAACTCAACAAACGTTTGTCAAGATAGTAGTTCTTCGACAGGTCAATGTTTACCTCTTTGTACCACTTATTTTTAAAATAATTGTGCTTGCGGATCTACGACGTTTGACTAATGTTCTAGTCTTACGTATTGTTTGAACATAAGTGAAGTGAATGGAAGATGCAAACCAAATTGTAATTCAATTTAGCAAAGTGACTGTCTTTGTGGAATAAATAACAAAGCTTTCTGTAACTCAACAAACGTTTGTCAAGATAGTAGTTCTTCGACAGGTCAATGTTTACCTCTTTGTACCACTTATTTTTAAAATAATTGTGCTTGCGGATCTACGACGTTTGACTAATGTTCTAGTCTTACGTATTGTTTGAACATAAGTGAAGTGAATGGAAGATGCAAACCAAATTGTAATTCAATTTAGCAAAGTGACTGTCTTTGTGGAATAAATAACAAAGCTTTCTGTAACTCAACAAACGTTTGTCAAGATAGTAGTTCTTCGACAGGTCAATGTTTACCTCTTTGTACCACTTATTTTTAAAATAATTGTGCTTGCGGATCTACGACGTTTGACTAATGTTCTAGTCTTACGTATTGTTTGAACATAAGTGAAGTGAATGGAAGATGCAAACCAAATTGTAATTACATTTAGCAAAGTGACTGTCTTTGTGGAATAAATAACAAAGCTTTCTGTAACTCAACAAACGTTTGTCAAGATAGTAGTTCTTCGACAGGTCAATGTTTACCTCTTTGTACCACTTATTTTTAAAATAATTGTGCTTGCGGATCTACGACGTTTGACTAATGTTCTAGTCTTACGTATTGTTTGAACATAAGTGAAGTGAATGGAAGATGCAAACCAAATTGTAATTCAATTTAGCAAAGTGACTGTCTTTGTGGAATAAATAACAAAGCTTTCTGTAACTCAACAAACGTTTGTCAAGATAGTAGTTCTTCGACAGGTCAATGTTTACCTCTTTGTACCACTTATTTTTAAAATAATTGTGCTTGCGGATCTACGACGTTTGACTAATGTTCTAGTCTTACGTATTGTTTGAACATAAGTGAAGTGAATGGAAGATGCAAACCAAATTGTAATTCAATTTAGCAAAGTGACTGTCTTTGTGGAATAAATAACAAAGCTTTCTGTAACTCAACAAACGTTTGTCAAGATAGTAGTTCTTCGACAGGTCAATGTTTACCTCTTTGTACCACTTATTTTTAAAATAATTGTGCTTGCGGATCTACGACGTTTGACTAATGTTCTAGTCTTACGTATTGTTTGAACATAAGTGAAGTGAATGGAAGATGCAAACCAAATTGTAATTCAATTTAGCAAAGTGACTGTCTTTGTGGAATAAATAACAAAGCTTTCTGTAACTCAACAAACGTTTGTCAAGATAGTAGTTCTTCGACAGGTCAATGTTTACCTCTTTGTACCACTTATTTTTAAAATAATTGTGCTTGCGGATCTACGACGTTTGACTAATGTTCTAGTCTTACGTATTGTTTGAACATAAGTGAAGTGAATGGAAGATGCAAACCAAATTGTAATTCAATTTAGCAAAGTGACTGTCTTTGTGGAATAAATAACAAAGCTTTCTGTAACTCAACAAACGTTTGTCAAGATAGTAGTTCTTCGACAGGTCAATGTTTACCTCTTTGTACCACTTATTTTTAAAATAATTGTGCTTGCGGATCTACGACGTTTGACTAATGTTCTAGTCTTACGTATTGTTTGAACATAAGTGAAGTGAATGGAAGATGCAAACCAAATTGTAATTACATTTAGCAAAGTGACTGTCTTTGTGGAATAAATAACAAAGCTTTCTGTAACTCAACAAACGTTTGTCAAGATAGTAGTTCTTCGACAGGTCAATGTTTACCTCTTTGTACCACTTATTTTTAAAATAATTGTGCTTGCGGATCTACGACGTTTGACTAATGTTCTAGTCTTACGTATTGTTTGAACATAAGTGAAGTGAATGGAAGATGCAAACCAAATTGTAATTCAATTTAGCAAAGTGACTGTCTTTGTGGAATAAATAACAAAGCTTTCTGTAACTCAACAAACGTTTGTCAAGATAGTAGTTCTTCGACAGGTCAATGTTTACCTCTTTGTACCACTTATTTTTAAAATAATTGTGCTTGCGGATCTACGACGTTTGACTAATGTTCTAGTCTTACGTATTGTTTGAACATAAGTGAAGTGAATGGAAGATGCAAACCAAATTGTAATTCAATTTAGCAAAGTGACTGTCTTTGTGGAATAAATAACAAAGCAATCTGTAACTCAACAAACGTTTGTCAAGATAGTAGTTCTTCGACAGGTCAATGTTTACCTCTTTGTACCACTTATTTTTAAAATAATTGTGCTTGCGGATCTACGACGTTTGACTAATGTTCTAGTCTTACGTATTGTTTGAACATAAGTGAAGTGAATGGAAGATGCAAACCAAATTGTAATTCAATTTAGCAAAGTGACTGTCTTTGTGGAATAAATAACAAAGCTTTCTGTAACTCAACAAACGTTTGTCAAGATAGTAGTTCTTCGACAGGTCAATGTTTACCTCTTTGTACCACTTATTTTTAAAATAATTGTGCTTGCGGATCTACGACGTTTGACTAATGTTCTAGTCTTACGTATTGTTTGAACATAAGTGAAGTGAATGGAAGATGCAAACCAAATTGTAATTCAATTTAGCAAAGTGACTGTCTTTGTGGAATAAATAACAAAGCTTTCTGTAACTCAACAAACGTTTGTCAAGATAGTAGTTCTTCGACAGGTCAATGTTTACCTCTTTGTACCACTTATTTTTAAAATAATTGTGCTTGCGGATCTACGACGTTTGACTAATGTTCTAGTCTTACGTATTGTTTGAACATAAGTGAAGTGAATGGAAGATGCAAACCAAATTGTAATTCAATTTAGCAAAGTGACTGTCTTTGTGGAATAAATAACAAAGCTTTCTGTAACTCAACAAACGTTTGTCAAGATAGTAGTTCTTCGACAGGTCAATGTTTACCTCTTTGTACCACTTATTTTTAAAATAATTGTGCTTGCGGATCTACGACGTTTGACTAATGTTCTAGTCTTACGTATTGTTTGAACATAAGTGAAGTGAATGGAAGATGCAAACCAAATTGTAATTCAATTTAGCAAAGTGACTGTCTTTGTGGAATAAATAACAAAGCTTTCTGTAACTCAACAAACGTTTGTCAAGATAGTAGTTCTTCGACAGGTCAATGTTTACCTCTTTGTACCACTTATTTTTAAAATAATTGTGCTTGCGGATCTACGACGTTTGACTAATGTTCTAGTCTTACGTATTGTTTGAACATAAGTGAAGTGAATGGAAGATGCAAACCAAATTGTAATTCAATTTAGCAAAGTGACTGTCTTTGTGGAATAAATAACAAAGCTTTCTGTAACTCAACAAACGTTTGTCAAGATAGTAGTTCTTCGACAGGTCAATGTTTACCTCTTTGTACCACTTATTTTTAAAATAATTGTGCTTGCGGATCTACGACGTTTGACTAATGTTCTAGTCTTACGTATTGTTTGAACATAAGTGAAGTGAATGGAAGATGCAAACCAAATTGTAATTACATTTAGCAAAGTGACTGTCTTTGTGGAATAAATAACAAAGCTTTCTGTAACTCAACAAACGTTTGTCAAGATAGTAGTTCTTCGACAGGTCAATGTTTACCTCTTTGTACCACTTATTTTTAAAATAATTGTGCTTGCGGATCTACGACGTTTGACTAATGTTCTAGTCTTACGTATTGTTTGAACATAAGTGAAGTGAATGGAAGATGCAAACCAAATTGTAATTCAATTTAGCAAAGTGACTGTCTTTGTGGAATAAATAACAAAGCTTTCTGTAACTCAACAAACGTTTGTCAAGATAGTAGTTCTTCGACAGGTCAATGTTTACCTCTTTGTACCACTTATTTTTAAAATAATTGTGCTTGCGGATCTACGACGTTTGACTAATGTTCTAGTCTTACGTATTGTTTGAACATAAGTGAAGTGAATGGAAGATGCAAACCAAATTGTAATTACATTTAGCAAAGTGACTGTCTTTGTGGAATAAATAACAAAGCTTTCTGTAACTCAACAAACGTTTGTCAAGATAGTAGTTCTTCGACAGGTCAATGTTTACCTCTTTGTACCACTTATTTTTAAAATAATTGTGCTTGCGGATCTACGACGTTTGACTAATGTTCTAGTCTTACGTATTGTTTGAACATAAGTGAAGTGAATGGAAGATGCAAACCAAATTGTAATTCAATTTAGCAAAGTGACTGTCTTTGTGGAATAAATAACAAAGCTTTCTGTAACTCAACAAACGTTTGTCAAGATAGTAGTTCTTCGACAGGTCAATGTTTACCTCTTTGTACCACTTATTTTTAAAATAATTGTGCTTGCGGATCTACGACGTTTGACTAATGTTCTAGTCTTACGTATTGTTTGAACATAAGTGAAGTGAATGGAAGATGCAAACCAAATTGTAATTCAATTTAGCAAAGTGACTGTCTTTGTGGAATAAATAACAAAGCTTTCTGTAACTCAACAAACGTTTGTCAAGATAGTAGTTCTTCGACAGGTCAATGTTTACCTCTTTGTACCACTTATTTTTAAAATAATTGTGCTTGCGGATCTACGACGTTTGACTAATGTTCTAGTCTTACGTATTGTTTGAACATAAGTGAAGTGAATGGAAGATGCAAACCAAATTGTAATTCAATTTAGCAAAGTGACTGTCTTTGTGGAATAAATAACAAAGCTTTCTGTAACTCAACAAACGTTTGTCAAGATAGTAGTTCTTCGACAGGTCAATGTTTACCTCTTTGTACCACTTATTTTTAAAATAATTGTGCTTGCGGATCTACGACGTTTGACTAATGTTCTAGTCTTACGTATTGTTTGAACATAAGTGAAGTGAATGGAAGATGCAAACCATATTGTAATTCAATTTAGCAGAGTGAATGTCTTTGTGGAATAAATAACAAAGCTTTCTGTAACTCAACAAACGTTTGTCAAGATAGTAGTTCTTCGACAGGTCAATGTTTACCCCTTTGTACCACTTATTTTTAAAATAATTGTGCTTGCGGATCTACGACGTTTGACTAATGTTCTAGTCTTACGTATTGTTTGAACATAAGTGAAGTGAATGGAAGATGCAAACCAAATTGTAATTCAATTTAGCAAAGTGACTGTCTTTGTGGAATAAATAACAAAGCTTTCTGTAACTCAACAAACGTTTGTCAAGATAGTAGTTCTTCGACAGGTCAATGTTTACCTCTTTGTACCACTTATTTTTAAAATAATTGTGCTTGCGGATCTACGACGTTTGACTAATGTTCTAGTCTTACGTATTGTTTGAACATAAGTGAAGTGAATGGAAGATGCAAACCAAATTGTAATTCAATTTAGCAGAGTGAATGTCTTTGTGGAATAAATAACAAAGCTTTCTGTAACTCAACAAACGTTTGTCAAGATAGTAGTTCTTCGACAGGTCAATGTTTACCTCTTTGTACCACTTATTTTTAAAATAATTGTGCTTGCGGATCTACGACGTTTGACTAATGTTCTAGTCTTACGTATTGTTTGAACATAAGTGAAGTGAATGGAAGATGCAAACCAAATTGTAATTCAATTTAGCAGAGTGACTGTCTTTGTGGAATAAATAACAAAGCTTTCTGTAACTCAACAAACGTTTGTCAAGATAGTAGTTCTTCGACAGGTCAATGTTTACCTCTTTGTACCACTTATTTTTAAAATAATTGTGCTTGCGGATCTACGACGTTTGACTAATGTTCTAGTCTTACGTATTGTTTGAACATAAGTGAAGTGAATGGAAGATGCAAACCAAATTGTAATTCAATTTAGCAAAGTGACTGTCTTTGTGGAATAAATAACAAAGCTTTCTGTAACTCAACAAACGTTTGTCAAGATAGTAGTTCTTCGACAGGTCAATGTTTACCTCTTTGTACCACTTATTTTTAAAATAATTGTGCTTGCGGATCTACGACGTTTGACTAATGTTCTAGTCTTACGTATTGTTTGAACATAAGTGAAGTGAATGGAAGATGCAAACCAAATTGTAATTCAATTTAGCAAAGTGACTGTCTTTGTGGAATAAATAACAAAGCTTTCTGTAACTCAACAAACGTTTGTCAAGATAGTAGTTCTTCGACAGGTCAATGTTTACCTCTTTGTACCACTTATTTTTAAAATAATTGTGCTTGCGGATCTACGACGTTTGACTAATGTTCTAGTCTTACGTATTGTTTGAACATAAGTGAAGTGAATGGAAGATGCAAACCAAATTGTAATTCAATTTAGCAAAGTGACTGTCTTTGTGGAATAAATAACAAAGCTTTCTGTAACTCAACAAACGTTTGTCAAGATAGTAGTTCTTCGACAGGTCAATGTTTACCTCTTTGTACCACTTATTTTTAAAATAATTGTGCTTGCGGATCTACGACGTTTGACTAATGTTCTAGTCTTACGTATTGTTTGAACATAAGTGAAGTGAATGGAAGATGCAAACCAAATTGTAATTACATTTAGCAAAGTGACTGTCTTTGTGGAATAAATAACAAAGCTTTCTGTAACTCAACAAACGTTTGTCAAGATAGTAGTTCTTCGACAGGTCAATGTTTACCTCTTTGTACCACTTATTTTTAAAATAATTGTGCTTGCGGATCTACGACGTTTGACTAATGTTCTAGTCTTACGTATTGTTTGAACATAAGTGAAGTGAATGGAAGATGCAAACCAAATTGTAATTCAATTTAGCAAAGTGACTGTCTTTGTGGAATAAATAACAAAGCTTTCTGTAACTCAACAAACGTTTGTCAAGATAGTAGTTCTTCGACAGGTCAATGTTTACCTCTTTGTACCACTTATTTTTAAAATAATTGTGCTTGCGGATCTACGACGTTTGACTAATGTTCTAGTCTTACGTATTGTTTGAACATAAGTGAAGTGAATGGAAGATGCAAACCAAATTGTAATTCAATTTAGCAAAGTGACTGTCTTTGTGGAATAAATAACAAAGCTTTCTGTAACTCAACAAACGTTTGTCAAGATAGTAGTTCTTCGACAGGTCAATGTTTACCTCTTTGTACCACTTATTTTTAAAATAATTGTGCTTGCGGATCTACGACGTTTGACTAATGTTCTAGTCTTACGTATTGTTTGAACATAAGTGAAGTGAATGGAAGATGCAAACCAAATTGTAATTCAATTTAGCAAAGTGACTGTCTTTGTGGAATAAATAACAAAGCTTTCTGTAACTCAACAAACGTTTGTCAAGATAGTAGTTCTTCGACAGGTCAATGTTTACCTCTTTGTACCACTTATTTTTAAAATAATTGTGCTTGCGGATCTACGACGTTTGACTAATGTTCTAGTCTTACGTATTGTTTGAACATAAGTGAAGTGAATGGAAGATGCAAACCAAATTGTAATTCAATTTAGCAAAGTGACTGTCTTTGTGGAATAAATAACAAAGCTTTCTGTAACTCAACAAACGTTTGTCAAGATAGTAGTTCTTCGACAGGTCAATGTTTACCTCTTTGTACCACTTATTTTTAAAATAATTGTGCTTGCGGATCTACGACGTTTGACTAATGTTCTAGTCTTACGTATTGTTTGAACATAAGTGAAGTGAATGGAAGATGCAAACCAAATTGTAATTACATTTAGCAAAGTGACTGTCTTTGTGGAATAAATAACAAAGCTTTCTGTAACTCAACAAACGTTTGTCAAGATAGTAGTTCTTCGACAGGTCAATGTTTACCTCTTTGTACCACTTATTTTTAAAATAATTGTGCTTGCGGATCTACGACGTTTGACTAATGTTCTAGTCTTACGTATTGTTTGAACATAAGTGAAGTGAATGGAAGATGCAAACCAAATTGTAATTCAATTTAGCAAAGTGACTGTCTTTGTGGAATAAATAACAAAGCTTTCTGTAACTCAACAAACGTTTGTCAAGATAGTAGTTCTTCGACAGGTCAATGTTTACCTCTTTGTACCACTTATTTTTAAAATAATTGTGCTTGCGGATCTACGACGTTTGACTAATGTTCTAGTCTTACGTATTGTTTGAACATAAGTGAAGTGAATGGAAGATGCAAACCAAATTGTAATTCAATTTAGCAAAGTGACTGTCTTTGTGGAATAAATAACAAAGCAATCTGTAACTCAACAAACGTTTGTCAAGATAGTAGTTCTTCGACAGGTCAATGTTTACCTCTTTGTACCACTTATTTTTAAAATAATTGTGCTTGCGGATCTACGACGTTTGACTAATGTTCTAGTCTTACGTATTGTTTGAACATAAGTGAAGTGAATGGAAGATGCAAACCAAATTGTAATTCAATTTAGCAAAGTGACTGTCTTTGTGGAATAAATAACAAAGCTTTCTGTAACTCAACAAACGTTTGTCAAGATAGTAGTTCTTCGACAGGTCAATGTTTACCTCTTTGTACCACTTATTTTTAAAATAATTGTGCTTGCGGATCTACGACGTTTGACTAATGTTCTAGTCTTACGTATTGTTTGAACATAAGTGAAGTGAATGGAAGATGCAAACCAAATTGTAATTCAATTTAGCAAAGTGACTGTCTTTGTGGAATAAATAACAAAGCTTTCTGTAACTCAACAAACGTTTGTCAAGATAGTAGTTCTTCGACAGGTCAATGTTTACCTCTTTGTACCACTTATTTTTAAAATAATTGTGCTTGCGGATCTACGACGTTTGACTAATGTTCTAGTCTTACGTATTGTTTGAACATAAGTGAAGTGAATGGAAGATGCAAACCAAATTGTAATTCAATTTAGCAAAGTGACTGTCTTTGTGGAATAAATAACAAAGCTTTCTGTAACTCAACAAACGTTTGTCAAGATAGTAGTTCTTCGACAGGTCAATGTTTACCTCTTTGTACCACTTATTTTTAAAATAATTGTGCTTGCGGATCTACGACGTTTGACTAATGTTCTAGTCTTACGTATTGTTTGAACATAAGTGAAGTGAATGGAAGATGCAAACCAAATTGTAATTCAATTTAGCAAAGTGACTGTCTTTGTGGAATAAATAACAAAGCTTTCTGTAACTCAACAAACGTTTGTCAAGATAGTAGTTCTTCGACAGGTCAATGTTTACCTCTTTGTACCACTTATTTTTAAAATAATTGTGCTTGCGGATCTACGACGTTTGACTAATGTTCTAGTCTTACGTATTGTTTGAACATAAGTGAAGTGAATGGAAGATGCAAACCAAATTGTAATTCAATTTAGCAAAGTGACTGTCTTTGTGGAATAAATAACAAAGCTTTCTGTAACTCAACAAACGTTTGTCAAGATAGTAGTTCTTCGACAGGTCAATGTTTACCTCTTTGTACCACTTATTTTTAAAATAATTGTGCTTGCGGATCTACGACGTTTGACTAATGTTCTAGTCTTACGTATTGTTTGAACATAAGTGAAGTGAATGGAAGATGCAAACCAAATTGTAATTACATTTAGCAAAGTGACTGTCTTTGTGGAATAAATAACAAAGCTTTCTGTAACTCAACAAACGTTTGTCAAGATAGTAGTTCTTCGACAGGTCAATGTTTACCTCTTTGTACCACTTATTTTTAAAATAATTGTGCTTGCGGATCTACGACGTTTGACTAATGTTCTAGTCTTACGTATTGTTTGAACATAAGTGAAGTGAATGGAAGATGCAAACCAAATTGTAATTCAATTTAGCAAAGTGACTGTCTTTGTGGAATAAATAACAAAGCTTTCTGTAACTCAACAAACGTTTGTCAAGATAGTAGTTCTTCGACAGGTCAATGTTTACCTCTTTGTACCACTTATTTTTAAAATAATTGTGCTTGCGGATCTACGACGTTTGACTAATGTTCTAGTCTTACGTATTGTTTGAACATAAGTGAAGTGAATGGAAGATGCAAACCAAATTGTAATTACATTTAGCAAAGTGACTGTCTTTGTGGAATAAATAACAAAGCTTTCTGTAACTCAACAAACGTTTGTCAAGATAGTAGTTCTTCGACAGGTCAATGTTTACCTCTTTGTACCACTTATTTTTAAAATAATTGTGCTTGCGGATCTACGACGTTTGACTAATGTTCTAGTCTTACGTATTGTTTGAACATAAGTGAAGTGAATGGAAGATGCAAACCAAATTGTAATTCAATTTAGCAAAGTGACTGTCTTTGTGGAATAAATAACAAAGCTTTCTGTAACTCAACAAACGTTTGTCAAGATAGTAGTTCTTCGACAGGTCAATGTTTACCTCTTTGTACCACTTATTTTTAAAATAATTGTGCTTGCGGATCTACGACGTTTGACTAATGTTCTAGTCTTACGTATTGTTTGAACATAAGTGAAGTGAATGGAAGATGCAAACCAAATTGTAATTCAATTTAGCAAAGTGACTGTCTTTGTGGAATAAATAACAAAGCTTTCTGTAACTCAACAAACGTTTGTCAAGATAGTAGTTCTTCGACAGGTCAATGTTTACCTCTTTGTACCACTTATTTTTAAAATAATTGTGCTTGCGGATCTACGACGTTTGACTAATGTTCTAGTCTTACGTATTGTTTGAACATAAGTGAAGTGAATGGAAGATGCAAACCAAATTGTAATTCAATTTAGCAAAGTGACTGTCTTTGTGGAATAAATAACAAAGCTTTCTGTAACTCAACAAACGTTTGTCAAGATAGTAGTTCTTCGACAGGTCAATGTTTACCTCTTTGTACCACTTATTTTTAAAATAATTGTGCTTGCGGATCTACGACGTTTGACTAATGTTCTAGTCTTACGTATTGTTTGAACATAAGTGAAGTGAATGGAAGATGCAAACCATATTGTAATTCAATTTAGCAGAGTGAATGTCTTTGTGGAATAAATAACAAAGCTTTCTGTAACTCAACAAACGTTTGTCAAGATAGTAGTTCTTCGACAGGTCAATGTTTACCCCTTTGTACCACTTATTTTTAAAATAATTGTGCTTGCGGATCTACGACGTTTGACTAATGTTCTAGTCTTACGTATTGTTTGAACATAAGTGAAGTGAATGGAAGATGCAAACCAAATTGTAATTCAATTTAGCAAAGTGACTGTCTTTGTGGAATAAATAACAAAGCTTTCTGTAACTCAACAAACGTTTGTCAAGATAGTAGTTCTTCGACAGGTCAATGTTTACCTCTTTGTACCACTTATTTTTAAAATAATTGTGCTTGCGGATCTACGACGTTTGACTAATGTTCTAGTCTTACGTATTGTTTGAACATAAGTGAAGTGAATGGAAGATGCAAACCAAATTGTAATTCAATTTAGCAGAGTGAATGTCTTTGTGGAATAAATAACAAAGCTTTCTGTAACTCAACAAACGTTTGTCAAGATAGTAGTTCTTCGACAGGTCAATGTTTACCTCTTTGTACCACTTATTTTTAAAATAATTGTGCTTGCGGATCTACGACGTTTGACTAATGTTCTAGTCTTACGTATTGTTTGAACATAAGTGAAGTGAATGGAAGATGCAAACCAAATTGTAATTCAATTTAGCAGAGTGACTGTCTTTGTGGAATAAATAACAAAGCTTTCTGTAACTCAACAAACGTTTGTCAAGATAGTAGTTCTTCGACAGGTCAATGTTTACCTCTTTGTACCACTTATTTTTAAAATAATTGTGCTTGCGGATCTACGACGTTTGACTAATGTTCTAGTCTTACGTATTGTTTGAACATAAGTGAAGTGAATGGAAGATGCAAACCAAATTGTAATTCAATTTAGCAAAGTGACTGTCTTTGTGGAATAAATAACAAAGCTTTCTGTAACTCAACAAACGTTTGTCAAGATAGTAGTTCTTCGACAGGTCAATGTTTACCTCTTTGTACCACTTATTTTTAAAATAATTGTGCTTGCGGATCTACGACGTTTGACTAATGTTCTAGTCTTACGTATTGTTTGAACATAAGTGAAGTGAATGGAAGATGCAAACCAAATTGTAATTCAATTTAGCAAAGTGACTGTCTTTGTGGAATAAATAACAAAGCAATCTGTAACTCAACAAACGTTTGTCAAGATAGTAGTTCTTCGACAGGTCAATGTTTACCTCTTTGTACCACTTATTTTTAAAATAATTGTGCTTGCGGATCTACGACGTTTGACTAATGTTCTAGTCTTACGTATTGTTTGAACATAAGTGAAGTGAATGGAAGATGCAAACCAAATTGTAATTCAATTTAGCAAAGTGACTGTCTTTGTGGAATAAATAACAAAGCTTTCTGTAACTCAACAAACGTTTGTCAAGATAGTAGTTCTTCGACAGGTCAATGTTTACCTCTTTGTACCACTTATTTTTAAAATAATTGTGCTTGCGGATCTACGACGTTTGACTAATGTTCTAGTCTTACGTATTGTTTGAACATAAGTGAAGTGAATGGAAGATGCAAACCAAATTGTAATTCAATTTAGCAAAGTGACTGTCTTTGTGGAATAAATAACAAAGCAATCTGTAACTCAACAAACGTTTGTCAAGATAGTAGTTCTTCGACAGGTCAATGTTTACCTCTTTGTACCACTTATTTTTAAAATAATTGTGCTTGCGGATCTACGACGTTTGACTAATGTTCTAGTCTTACGTATTGTTTGAACATAAGTGAAGTGAATGGAAGATGCAAACCAAATTGTAATTCAATTTAGCAGAGTGAATGTCTTTGTGGAATAAATAACAAAGCTTTCTGTAACTCAACAAACGTTTGTCAAGATAGTAGTTCTTCGACAGGTCAATGTTTACCCCTTTGTACCACTTATTTTTAAAATAATTGTGCTTGCGGATCTACGACGTTTGACTAATGTTCTAGTCTTACGTATTGTTTGAACATAAGTGAAGTGAATGGAAGATGCAAACCAAATTGTAATTCAATTTAGCAAAGTGACTGTCTTTGTGGAATAAATAACAAAGCTTTCTGTAACTCAACAAACGTTTGTCAAGATAGTAGTTCTTCGACAGGTCAATGTTTACCTCTTTGTACCACTTATTTTTAAAATAATTGTGCTTGCGGATCTACGACGTTTGACTAATGTTCTAGTCTTACGTATTGTTTGAACATAAGTGAAGTGAATGGAAGATGCAAACCAAATTGTAATTCAATTTAGCAAAGTGACTGTCTTTGTGGAATAAATAACAAAGCTTTCTGTAACTCAACAAACGTTTGTCAAGATAGTAGTTCTTCGACAGGTCAATGTTTACCTCTTTGTACCACTTATTTTTAAAATAATTGTGCTTGCGGATCTACGACGTTTGACTAATGTTCTAGTCTTACGTATTGTTTGAACATAAGTGAAGTGAATGGAAGATGCAAACCAAATTGTAATTCAATTTAGCAAAGTGACTGTCTTTGTGGAATAAATAACAAAGCTTTCTGTAACTCAACAAACGTTTGTCAAGATAGTAGTTCTTCGACAGGTCAATGTTTACCTCTTTGTACCACTTATTTTTAAAATAATTGTGCTTGCGGATCTACGACGTTTGATTAATGTTCTAGTCTTACGTATTGTTTGAACATAAGTGAAGTGAATGGAAGATGCAAACCAAATTGTAATTCAATTTAGCAAAGTGACTGTCTTTGTGGAATAAATAACAAAGCTTTCTGTAACTCAACAAACGTTTGTCAAGATAGTAGTTCTTCGACAGGTCAATGTTTACCTCTTTGTACCACTTATTTTTAAAATAATTGTGCTTGCGGATCTACGACGTTTGACTAATGTTCTAGTCTTACGTATTGTTTGAACATAAGTGAAGTGAATGGAAGATGCAAACCAAATTGTAATTCAATTTAGCAAAGTGACTGTCTTTGTGGAATAAATAACAAAGCTTTCTGTAACTCAACAAACGTTTGTCAAGATAGTAGTTCTTCGACAGGTCAATGTTTACCTCTTTGTACCACTTATTTTTAAAATAATTGTGCTTGCGGATCTACGACGTTTGACTAATGTTCTAGTCTTACGTATTGTTTGAACATAAGTGAAGTGAATGGAAGATGCAAACCAAATTGTAATTCAATTTAGCAAAGTGACTGTCTTTGTGGAATAAATAACAAAGCTTTCTGTAACTCAACAAACGTTTGTCAAGATAGTAGTTCTTCGACAGGTCAATGTTTACCTCTTTGTACCACTTATTTTTAAAATAATTGTGCTTGCGGATCTACGACGTTTGACTAATGTTCTAGTCTTACGTATTGTTTGAACATAAGTGAAGTGAATGGAAGATGCAAACCAAATTGTAATTCAATTTAGCAGAGTGAATGTCTTTGTGGAATAAATAACAAAGCTTTCTGTAACTCAACAAACGTTTGTCAAGATAGTAGTTCTTCGACAGGTCAATGTTTACCCCTTTGTACCACTTATTTTTAAAATAATTGTGCTTGCGGATCTACGACGTTTGACTAATGTTCTAGTCTTACGTATTGTTTGAACATAAGTGAAGTGAATGGAAGATGCAAACCAAATTGTAATTCAATTTAGCAGAGTGACTGTCTTTGTGGAATAAATAACAAAGCTTTCTGTAACTCAACAAACGTTTGTCAAGATAGTAGTTCTTCGACAGGTCAATGTTTACCTCTTTGTACCACTTATTTTTAAAATAATTGTGCTTGCGGATCTACGACGTTTGACTAATGTTCTAGTCTTACGTATTGTTTGAACATAAGTGAAGTGAATGGAAGATGCAAACCAAATTGTAATTACATTTAGCAAAGTGACTGTCTTTGTGGAATAAATAACAAAGCTTTCTGTAACTCAACAAACGTTTGTCAAGATAGTAGTTCTTCGACAGGTCAATGTTTACCTCTTTGTACCACTTATTTTTAAAATAATTGTGCTTGCGGATCTACGACGTTTGACTAATGTTCTAGTCTTACGTATTGTTTGAACATAAGTGAAGTGAATGGAAGATGCAAACCAAATTGTAATTCAATTTAGCAAAGTGACTGTCTTTGTGGAATAAATAACAAAGCTTTCTGTAACTCAACAAACGTTTGTCAAGATAGTAGTTCTTCGACAGGTCAATGTTTACCTCTTTGTACCACTTATTTTTAAAATAATTGTGCTTGCGGATCTACGACGTTTGACTAATGTTCTAGTCTTACGTATTGTTTGAACATAAGTGAAGTGAATGGAAGATGCAAACCAAATTGTAATTCAATTTAGCAAAGTGACTGTCTTTGTGGAATAAATAACAAAGCTTTCTGTAACTCAACAAACGTTTGTCAAGATAGTAGTTCTTCGACAGGTCAATGTTTACCTCTTTGTACCACTTATTTTTAAAATAATTGTGCTTGCGGATCTACGACGTTTGACTAATGTTCTAGTCTTACGTATTGTTTGAACATAAGTGAAGTGAATGGAAGATGCAAACCAAATTGTAATTCAATTTAGCAGAGTGAATGTCTTTGTGGAATAAATAACAAAGCTTTCTGTAACTCAACAAACGTTTGTCAAGATAGTAGTTCTTCGACAGGTCAATGTTTACCCCTTTGTACCACTTATTTTTAAAATAATTGTGCTTGCGGATCTACGACGTTTGACTAATGTTCTAGTCTTACGTATTGTTTGAACATAAGTGAAGTGAATGGAAGATGCAAACCAAATTGTAATTCAATTTAGCAGAGTGACTGTCTTTGTGGAATAAATAACAAAGCAATCTGTAACTCAACAAACGTTTGTCAAGATAGTAGTTCTTCGACAGGTCAATGTTTACCTCTTTGTACCACTTATTTTTAAAATAATTGTGCTTGCGGATCTACGACGTTTGACTAATGTTCTAGTCTTACGTATTGTTTGAACATAAGTGAAGTGAATGGAAGATGCAAACCAAATTGTAATTCAATTTAGCAAAGTGACTGTCTTTGTGGAATAAATAACAAAGCTTTCTGTAACTCAACAAACGTTTGTCAAGATAGTAGTTCTTCGACAGGTCAATGTTTACCTCTTTGTACCACTTATTTTTAAAATAATTGTGCTTGCGGATCTACGACGTTTGACTAATGTTCTAGTCTTACGTATTGTTTGAACATAAGTGAAGTGAATGGAAGATGCAAACCAAATTGTAATTCAATTTAGCAAAGTGACTGTCTTTGTGGAATAAATAACAAAGCTTTCTGTAACTCAACAAACGTTTGTCAAGATAGTAGTTCTTCGACAGGTCAATGTTTACCTCTTTGTACCACTTATTTTTAAAATAATTGTGCTTGCGGATCTACGACGTTTGACTAATGTTCTAGTCTTACGTATTGTTTGAACATAAGTGAAGTGAATGGAAGATGCAAACCAAATTGTAATTCAATTTAGCAAAGTGACTGTCTTTGTGGAATAAATAACAAAGCTTTCTGTAACTCAACAAACGTTTGTCAAGATAGTAGTTCTTCGACAGGTCAATGTTTACCTCTTTGTACCACTTATTTTTAAAATAATTGTGCTTGCGGATCTACGACGTTTGACTAATGTTCTAGTCTTACGTATTGTTTGAACATAAGTGAAGTGAATGGAAGATGCAAACCAAATTGTAATTCAATTTAGCAGAGTGACTGTCTTTGTGGAATAAATAACAAAGCTTTCTGTAACTCAACAAACGTTTGTCAAGATAGTAGTTCTTCGACAGGTCAATGTTTACCTCTTTGTACCACTTATTTTTAAAATAATTGTGCTTGCGGATCTACGACGTTTGACTAATGTTCTAGTCTTACGTATTGTTTGAACATAAGTGAAGTGAATGGAAGATGCAAACCAAATTGTAATTCAATTTAGCAAAGTGACTGTCTTTGTGGAATAAATAACAAAGCTTTCTGTAACTCAACAAACGTTTGTCAAGATAGTAGTTCTTCGACAGGTCAATGTTTACCTCTTTGTACCACTTATTTTTAAAATAATTGTGCTTGCGGATCTACGACGTTTGACTAATGTTCTAGTCTTACGTATTGTTTGAACATAAGTGAAGTGAATGGAAGATGCAAACCAAATTGTAATTCAATTTAGCAAAGTGACTGTCTTTGTGGAATAAATAACAAAGCTTTCTGTAACTCAACAAACGTTTGTCAAGATAGTAGTTCTTCGACAGGTCAATGTTTACCTCTTTGTACCACTTATTTTTAAAATAATTGTGCTTGCGGATCTACGACGTTTGACTAATGTTCTAGTCTTACGTATTGTTTGAACATAAGTGAAGTGAATGGAAGATGCAAACCAAATTGTAATTACATTTAGCAAAGTGACTGTCTTTGTGGAATAAATAACAAAGCTTTCTGTAACTCAACAAACGTTTGTCAAGATAGTAGTTCTTCGACAGGTCAATGTTTACCTCTTTGTACCACTTATTTTTAAAATAATTGTGCTTGCGGATCTACGACGTTTGACTAATGTTCTAGTCTTACGTATTGTTTGAACATAAGTGAAGTGAATGGAAGATGCAAACCAAATTGTAATTCAATTTAGCAAAGTGACTGTCTTTGTGGAATAAATAACAAAGCTTTCTGTAACTCAACAAACGTTTGTCAAGATAGTAGTTCTTCGACAGGTCAATGTTTACCTCTTTGTACCACTTATTTTTAAAATAATTGTGCTTGCGGATCTACGACGTTTGACTAATGTTCTAGTCTTACGTATTGTTTGAACATAAGTGAAGTGAATGGAAGATGCAAACCAAATTGTAATTCAATTTAGCAAAGTGAATGTCTTTGTGGAATAAATAACAAAGCTTTCTGTAACTCAACAAACGTTTGTCAAGATAGTAGTTCTTCGACAGGTCAATGTTTACCTCTTTGTACCACTTATTTTTAAAATAATTGTGCTTGCGGATCTACGACGTTTGACTAATGTTCTAGTCTTACGTATTGTTTGAACATAAGTGAAGTGAATGGAAGATGCAAACCAAATTGTAATTCAATTTAGCAGAGTGACTGTCTTTGTGGAATAAATAACAAAGCTTTCTGTAACTCAACAAACGTTTGTCAAGATAGTAGTTCTTCGACAGGTCAATGTTTACCTCTTTGTACCACTTATTTTTAAAATAATTGTGCTTGCGGATCTACGACGTTTGACTAATGTTCTAGTCTTACGTATTGTTTGAACATAAGTGAAGTGAATGGAAGATGCAAACCAAATTGTAATTCAATTTAGCAAAGTGACTGTCTTTGTGGAATAAATAACAAAGCTTTCTGTAACTCAACAAACGTTTGTCAAGATAGTAGTTCTTCGACAGGTCAATGTTTACCTCTTTGTACCACTTATTTTTAAAATAATTGTGCTTGCGGATCTACGACGTTTGACTAATGTTCTAGTCTTACGTATTGTTTGAACATAAGTGAAGTGAATGGAAGATGCAAACCAAATTGTAATTCAATTTAGCAGAGTGACTGTCTTTGTGGAATAAATAACAAAGCTTTCTGTAACTCAACAAACGTTTGTCAAGATAGTAGTTCTTCGACAGGTCAATGTTTACCTCTTTGTACCACTTATTTTTAAAATAATTGTGCTTGCGGATCTACGACGTTTGACTAATGTTCTAGTCTTACGTATTGTTTGAACATAAGTGAAGTGAATGGAAGATGCAAACCAAATTGTAATTCAATTTAGCAAAGTGACTGTCTTTGTGGAATAAATAACAAAGCTTTCTGTAACTCAACAAACGTTTGTCAAGATAGTAGTTCTTCGACAGGTCAATGTTTACCTCTTTGTACCACTTATTTTTAAAATAATTGTGCTTGCGGATCTACGACGTTTGACTAATGTTCTAGTCTTACGTATTGTTTGAACATAAGTGAAGTGAATGGAAGATGCAAACCAAATTGTAATTCAATTTAGCAGAGTGAATGTCTTTGTGGAATAAATAACAAAGCAATCTGTAACTCAACAAACGTTTGTCAAGATAGTAGTTCTTCGACAGGTCAATGTTTACCTCTTTGTACCACTTATTTTTAAAATAATTGTGCTTGCGGATCTACGACGTTTGACTAATGTTCTAGTCTTACGTATTGTTTGAACATAAGTGAAGTGAATGGAAGATGCAAACCAAATTGTAATTCAATTTAGCAAAGTGACTGTCTTTGTGGAATAAATAACAAAGCTTTCTGTAACTCAACAAACGTTTGTCAAGATAGTAGTTCTTCGACAGGTCAATGTTTACCTCTTTGTACCACTTATTTTTAAAATAATTGTGCTTGCGGATCTACGACGTTTGACTAATGTTCTAGTCTTACGTATTGTTTGAACATAAGTGAAGTGAATGGAAGATGCAAACCAAATTGTAATTCAATTTAGCAAAGTGACTGTCTTTGTGGAATAAATAACAAAGCTTTCTGTAACTCAACAAACGTTTGTCAAGATAGTAGTTCTTCGACAGGTCAATGTTTACCTCTTTGTACCACTTATTTTTAAAATAATTGTGCTTGCGGATCTACGACGTTTGACTAATGTTCTAGTCTTACGTATTGTTTGAACATAAGTGAAGTGAATGGAAGATGCAAACCAAATTGTAATTCAATTTAGCAAAGTGACTGTCTTTGTGGAATAAATAACAAAGCTTTCTGTAACTCAACAAACGTTTGTCAAGATAGTAGTTCTTCGACAGGTCAATGTTTACCTCTTTGTACCACTTATTTTTAAAATAATTGTGCTTGCGGATCTACGACGTTTGACTAATGTTCTAGTCTTACGTATTGTTTGAACATAAGTGAAGTGAATGGAAGATGCAAACCAAATTGTAATTCAATTTAGCAAAGTGACTGTCTTTGTGGAATAAATAACAAAGCTTTCTGTAACTCAACAAACGTTTGTCAAGATAGTAGTTCTTCGACAGGTCAATGTTTACCTCTTTGTACCACTTATTTTTAAAATAATTGTGCTTGCGGATCTACGACGTTTGACTAATGTTCTAGTCTTACGTATTGTTTGAACATAAGTGAAGTGAATGGAAGATGCAAACCAAATTGTAATTCAATTTAGCAAAGTGACTGTCTTTGTGGAATAAATAACAAAGCTTTCTGTAACTCAACAAACGTTTGTCAAGATAGTAGTTCTTCGACAGGTCAATGTTTACCTCTTTGTACCACTTATTTTTAAAATAATTGTGCTTGCGGATCTACGACGTTTGACTAATGTTCTAGTCTTACGTATTGTTTGAACATAAGTGAAGTGAATGGAAGATGCAAACCAAATTGTAATTCAATTTAGCAAAGTGACTGTCTTTGTGGAATAAATAACAAAGCTTTCTGTAACTCAACAAACGTTTGTCAAGATAGTAGTTCTTCGACAGGTCAATGTTTACCTCTTTGTACCACTTATTTTTAAAATAATTGTGCTTGCGGATCTACGACGTTTGACTAATGTTCTAGTCTTACGTATTGTTTGAACATAAGTGAAGTGAATGGAAGATGCAAACCAAATTGTAATTCAATTTAGCAAAGTGACTGTCTTTGTGGAATAAATAACAAAGCTTTCTGTAACTCAACAAACGTTTGTCAAGATAGTAGTTCTTCGACAGGTCAATGTTTACCTCTTTGTACCACTTATTTTTAAAATAATTGTGCTTGCGGATCTACGACGTTTGACTAATGTTCTAGTCTTACGTATTGTTTGAACATAAGTGAAGTGAATGGAAGATGCAAACCAAATTGTAATTCAATTTAGCAAAGTGACTGTCTTTGTGGAATAAATAACAAAGCTTTCTGTAACTCAACAAACGTTTGTCAAGATAGTAGTTCTTCGACAGGTCAATGTTTACCTCTTTGTACCACTTATTTTTAAAATAATTGTGCTTGCGGATCTACGACGTTTGACTAATGTTCTAGTCTTACGTATTGTTTGAACATAAGTGAAGTGAATGGAAGATGCAAACCAAATTGTAATTCAATTTAGCAGAGTGACTGTCTTTGTGGAATAAATAACAAAGCTTTCTGTAACTCAACAAACGTTTGTCAAGATAGTAGTTCTTCGACAGGTCAATGTTTACCTCTTTGTACCACTTATTTTTAAAATAATTGTGCTTGCGGATCTACGACGTTTGACTAATGTTCTAGTCTTACGTATTGTTTGAACATAAGTGAAGTGAATGGAAGATGCAAACCAAATTGTAATTCAATTTAGCAAAGTGACTGTCTTTGTGGAATAAATAACAAAGCTTTCTGTAACTCAACAAACGTTTGTCAAGATAGTAGTTCTTCGACAGGTCAATGTTTACCTCTTTGTACCACTTATTTTTAAAATAATTGTGCTTGCGGATCTACGACGTTTGACTAATGTTCTAGTCTTACGTATTGTTTGAACATAAGTGAAGTGAATGGAAGATGCAAACCAAATTGTAATTCAATTTAGCAAAGTGACTGTCTTTGTGGAATAAATAACAAAGCTTTCTGTAACTCAACAAACGTTTGTCAAGATAGTAGTTCTTCGACAGGTCAATGTTTACCTCTTTGTACCACTTATTTTTAAAATAATTGTGCTTGCGGATCTACGACGTTTGACTAATGTTCTAGTCTTACGTATTGTTTGAACATAAGTGAAGTGAATGGAAGATGCAAACCAAATTGTAATTACATTTAGCAAAGTGACTGTCTTTGTGGAATAAATAACAAAGCTTTCTGTAACTCAACAAACGTTTGTCAAGATAGTAGTTCTTCGACAGGTCAATGTTTACCTCTTTGTACCACTTATTTTTAAAATAATTGTGCTTGCGGATCTACGACGTTTGACTAATGTTCTAGTCTTACGTATTGTTTGAACATAAGTGAAGTGAATGGAAGATGCAAACCAAATTGTAATTCAATTTAGCAAAGTGACTGTCTTTGTGGAATAAATAACAAAGCTTTCTGTAACTCAACAAACGTTTGTCAAGATAGTAGTTCTTCGACAGGTCAATGTTTACCTCTTTGTACCACTTATTTTTAAAATAATTGTGCTTGCGGATCTACGACGTTTGACTAATGTTCTAGTCTTACGTATTGTTTGAACATAAGTGAAGTGAATGGAAGATGCAAACCAAATTGTAATTCAATTTAGCAAAGTGACTGTCTTTGTGGAATAAATAACAAAGCTTTCTGTAACTCAACAAACGTTTGTCAAGATAGTAGTTCTTCGACAGGTCAATGTTTACCTCTTTGTACCACTTATTTTTAAAATAATTGTGCTTGCGGATCTACGACGTTTGACTAATGTTCTAGTCTTACGTATTGTTTGAACATAAGTGAAGTGAATGGAAGATGCAAACCAAATTGTAATTCAATTTAGCAGAGTGACTGTCTTTGTGGAATAAATAACAAAGCTTTCTGTAACTCAACAAACGTTTGTCAAGATAGTAGTTCTTCGACAGGTCAATGTTTACCTCTTTGTACCACTTATTTTTAAAATAATTGTGCTTGCGGATCTACGACGTTTGACTAATGTTCTAGTCTTACGTATTGTTTGAACATAAGTGAAGTGAATGGAAGATGCAAACCAAATTGTAATTCAATTTAGCAAAGTGACTGTCTTTGTGGAATAAATAACAAAGCTTTCTGTAACTCAACAAACGTTTGTCAAGATAGTAGTTCTTCGACAGGTCAATGTTTACCTCTTTGTACCACTTATTTTTAAAATAATTGTGCTTGCGGATCTACGACGTTTGACTAATGTTCTAGTCTTACGTATTGTTTGAACATAAGTGAAGTGAATGGAAGATGCAAACCAAATTGTAATTCAATTTAGCAGAGTGACTGTCTTTGTGGAATAAATAACAAAGCTTTCTGTAACTCAACAAACGTTTGTCAAGATAGTAGTTCTTCGACAGGTCAATGTTTACCTCTTTGTACCACTTATTTTTAAAATAATTGTGCTTGCGGATCTACGACGTTTGACTAATGTTCTAGTCTTACGTATTGTTTGAACATAAGTGAAGTGAATGGAAGATGCAAACCAAATTGTAATTCAATTTAGCAAAGTGACTGTCTTTGTGGAATAAATAACAAAGCTTTCTGTAACTCAACAAACGTTTGTCAAGATAGTAGTTCTTCGACAGGTCAATGTTTACCTCTTTGTACCACTTATTTTTAAAATAATTGTGCTTGCGGATCTACGACGTTTGACTAATGTTCTAGTCTTACGTATTGTTTGAACATAAGTGAAGTGAATGGAAGATGCAAACCAAATTGTAATTCAATTTAGCAGAGTGAATGTCTTTGTGGAATAAATAACAAAGCAATCTGTAACTCAACAAACGTTTGTCAAGATAGTAGTTCTTCGACAGGTCAATGTTTACCTCTTTGTACCACTTATTTTTAAAATAATTGTGCTTGCGGATCTACGACGTTTGACTAATGTTCTAGTCTTACGTATTGTTTGAACATAAGTGAAGTGAATGGAAGATGCAAACCAAATTGTAATTCAATTTAGCAAAGTGACTGTCTTTGTGGAATAAATAACAAAGCTTTCTGTAACTCAACAAACGTTTGTCAAGATAGTAGTTCTTCGACAGGTCAATGTTTACCTCTTTGTACCACTTATTTTTAAAATAATTGTGCTTGCGGATCTACGACGTTTGACTAATGTTCTAGTCTTACGTATTGTTTGAACATAAGTGAAGTGAATGGAAGATGCAAACCAAATTGTAATTCAATTTAGCAAAGTGACTGTCTTTGTGGAATAAATAACAAAGCTTTCTGTAACTCAACAAACGTTTGTCAAGATAGTAGTTCTTCGACAGGTCAATGTTTACCTCTTTGTACCACTTATTTTTAAAATAATTGTGCTTGCGGATCTACGACGTTTGACTAATGTTCTAGTCTTACGTATTGTTTGAACATAAGTGAAGTGAATGGAAGATGCAAACCAAATTGTAATTCAATTTAGCAAAGTGACTGTCTTTGTGGAATAAATAACAAAGCTTTCTGTAACTCAACAAACGTTTGTCAAGATAGTAGTTCTTCGACAGGTCAATGTTTACCTCTTTGTACCACTTATTTTTAAAATAATTGTGCTTGCGGATCTACGACGTTTGACTAATGTTCTAGTCTTACGTATTGTTTGAACATAAGTGAAGTGAATGGAAGATGCAAACCAAATTGTAATTCAATTTAGCAAAGTGACTGTCTTTGTGGAATAAATAACAAAGCTTTCTGTAACTCAACAAACGTTTGTCAAGATAGTAGTTCTTCGACAGGTCAATGTTTACCTCTTTGTACCACTTATTTTTAAAATAATTGTGCTTGCGGATCTACGACGTTTGACTAATGTTCTAGTCTTACGTATTGTTTGAACATAAGTGAAGTGAATGGAAGATGCAAACCAAATTGTAATTCAATTTAGCAAAGTGACTGTCTTTGTGGAATAAATAACAAAGCTTTCTGTAACTCAACAAACGTTTGTCAAGATAGTAGTTCTTCGACAGGTCAATGTTTACCTCTTTGTACCACTTATTTTTAAAATAATTGTGCTTGCGGATCTACGACGTTTGACTAATGTTCTAGTCTTACGTATTGTTTGAACATAAGTGAAGTGAATGGAAGATGCAAACCAAATTGTAATTCAATTTAGCAAAGTGACTGTCTTTGTGGAATAAATAACAAAGCTTTCTGTAACTCAACAAACGTTTGTCAAGATAGTAGTTCTTCGACAGGTCAATGTTTACCTCTTTGTACCACTTATTTTTAAAATAATTGTGCTTGCGGATCTACGACGTTTGACTAATGTTCTAGTCTTACGTATTGTTTGAACATAAGTGAAGTGAATGGAAGATGCAAACCAAATTGTAATTCAATTTAGCAGAGTGACTGTCTTTGTGGAATAAATAACAAAGCTTTCTGTAACTCAACAAACGTTTGTCAAGATAGTAGTTCTTCGACAGGTCAATGTTTACCTCTTTGTACCACTTATTTTTAAAATAATTGTGCTTGCGGATCTACGACGTTTGACTAATGTTCTAGTCTTACGTATTGTTTGAACATAAGTGAAGTGAATGGAAGATGCAAACCAAATTGTAATTCAATTTAGCAAAGTGACTGTCTTTGTGGAATAAATAACAAAGCTTTCTGTAACTCAACAAACGTTTGTCAAGATAGTAGTTCTTCGACAGGTCAATGTTTACCTCTTTGTACCACTTATTTTTAAAATAATTGTGCTTGCGGATCTACGACGTTTGACTAATGTTCTAGTCTTACGTATTGTTTGAACATAAGTGAAGTGAATGGAAGATGCAAACCAAATTGTAATTCAATTTAGCAAAGTGACTGTCTTTGTGGAATAAATAACAAAGCTTTCTGTAACTCAACAAACGTTTGTCAAGATAGTAGTTCTTCGACAGGTCAATGTTTACCTCTTTGTACCACTTATTTTTAAAATAATTGTGCTTGCGGATCTACGACGTTTGACTAATGTTCTAGTCTTACGTATTGTTTGAACATAAGTGAAGTGAATGGAAGATGCAAACCAAATTGTAATTCAATTTAGCAAAGTGACTGTCTTTGTGGAATAAATAACAAAGCTTTCTGTAACTCAACAAACGTTTGTCAAGATAGTAGTTCTTCGACAGGTCAATGTTTACCTCTTTGTACCACTTATTTTTAAAATAATTGTGCTTGCGGATCTACGACGTTTGACTAATGTTCTAGTCTTACGTATTGTTTGAACATAAGTGAAGTGAATGGAAGATGCAAACCAAATTGTAATTCAATTTAGCAAAGTGACTGTCTTTGTGGAATAAATAACAAAGCTTTCTGTAACTCAACAAACGTTTGTCAAGATAGTAGTTCTTCGACAGGTCAATGTTTACCTCTTTGTACCACTTATTTTTAAAATAATTGTGCTTGCGGATCTACGACGTTTGACTAATGTTCTAGTCTTACGTATTGTTTGAACATAAGTGAAGTGAATGGAAGATGCAAACCAAATTGTAATTCAATTTAGCAAAGTGACTGTCTTTGTGGAATAAATAACAAAGCTTTCTGTAACTCAACAAACGTTTGTCAAGATAGTAGTTCTTCGACAGGTCAATGTTTACCTCTTTGTACCACTTATTTTTAAAATAATTGTGCTTGCGGATCTACGACGTTTGACTAATGTTCTAGTCTTACGTATTGTTTGAACATAAGTGAAGTGAATGGAAGATGCAAACCAAATTGTAATTCAATTTAGCAGAGTGAATGTCTTTGTGGAATAAATAACAAAGCTTTCTGTAACTCAACAAACGTTTGTCAAGATAGTAGTTCTTCGACAGGTCAATGTTTACCCCTTTGTACCACTTATTTTTAAAATAATTGTGCTTGCGGATCTACGACGTTTGACTAATGTTCTAGTCTTACGTATTGTTTGAACATAAGTGAAGTGAATGGAAGATGCAAACCAAATTGTAATTCAATTTAGCAGAGTGACTGTCTTTGTGGAATAAATAACAAAGCAATCTGTAACTCAACAAACGTTTGTCAAGATAGTAGTTCTTCGACAGGTCAATGTTTACCTCTTTGTACCACTTATTTTTAAAATAATTGTGCTTGCGGATCTACGACGTTTGACTAATGTTCTAGTCTTACGTATTGTTTGAACATAAGTGAAGTGAATGGAAGATGCAAACCAAATTGTAATTCAATTTAGCAAAGTGACTGTCTTTGTGGAATAAATAACAAAGCTTTCTGTAACTCAACAAACGTTTGTCAAGATAGTAGTTCTTCGACAGGTCAATGTTTACCTCTTTGTACCACTTATTTTTAAAATAATTGTGCTTGCGGATCTACGACGTTTGACTAATGTTCTAGTCTTACGTATTGTTTGAACATAAGTGAAGTGAATGGAAGATGCAAACCAAATTGTAATTCAATTTAGCAAAGTGACTGTCTTTGTGGAATAAATAACAAAGCTTTCTGTAACTCAACAAACGTTTGTCAAGATAGTAGTTCTTCGACAGGTCAATGTTTACCTCTTTGTACCACTTATTTTTAAAATAATTGTGCTTGCGGATCTACGACGTTTGACTAATGTTCTAGTCTTACGTATTGTTTGAACATAAGTGAAGTGAATGGAAGATGCAAACCAAATTGTAATTCAATTTAGCAAAGTGACTGTCTTTGTGGAATAAATAACAAAGCTTTCTGTAACTCAACAAACGTTTGTCAAGATAGTAGTTCTTCGACAGGTCAATGTTTACCTCTTTGTACCACTTATTTTTAAAATAATTGTGCTTGCGGATCTACGACGTTTGACTAATGTTCTAGTCTTACGTATTGTTTGAACATAAGTGAAGTGAATGGAAGATGCAAACCAAATTGTAATTCAATTTAGCAGAGTGACTGTCTTTGTGGAATAAATAACAAAGCTTTCTGTAACTCAACAAACGTTTGTCAAGATAGTAGTTCTTCGACAGGTCAATGTTTACCTCTTTGTACCACTTATTTTTAAAATAATTGTGCTTGCGGATCTACGACGTTTGACTAATGTTCTAGTCTTACGTATTGTTTGAACATAAGTGAAGTGAATGGAAGATGCAAACCAAATTGTAATTCAATTTAGCAAAGTGACTGTCTTTGTGGAATAAATAACAAAGCTTTCTGTAACTCAACAAACGTTTGTCAAGATAGTAGTTCTTCGACAGGTCAATGTTTACCTCTTTGTACCACTTATTTTTAAAATAATTGTGCTTGCGGATCTACGACGTTTGACTAATGTTCTAGTCTTACGTATTGTTTGAACATAAGTGAAGTGAATGGAAGATGCAAACCAAATTGTAATTCAATTTAGCAAAGTGACTGTCTTTGTGGAATAAATAACAAAGCTTTCTGTAACTCAACAAACGTTTGTCAAGATAGTAGTTCTTCGACAGGTCAATGTTTACCTCTTTGTACCACTTATTTTTAAAATAATTGTGCTTGCGGATCTACGACGTTTGACTAATGTTCTAGTCTTACGTATTGTTTGAACATAAGTGAAGTGAATGGAAGATGCAAACCAAATTGTAATTACATTTAGCAAAGTGACTGTCTTTGTGGAATAAATAACAAAGCTTTCTGTAACTCAACAAACGTTTGTCAAGATAGTAGTTCTTCGACAGGTCAATGTTTACCTCTTTGTACCACTTATTTTTAAAATAATTGTGCTTGCGGATCTACGACGTTTGACTAATGTTCTAGTCTTACGTATTGTTTGAACATAAGTGAAGTGAATGGAAGATGCAAACCAAATTGTAATTCAATTTAGCAGAGTGAATGTCTTTGTGGAATAAATAACAAAGCTTTCTGTAACTCAACAAACGTTTGTCAAGATAGTAGTTCTTCGACAGGTCAATGTTTACCCCTTTGTACCACTTATTTTTAAAATAATTGTGCTTGCGGATCTACGACGTTTGACTAATGTTCTAGTCTTACGTATTGTTTGAACATAAGTGAAGTGAATGGAAGATGCAAACCAAATTGTAATTCAATTTAGCAAAGTGACTGTCTTTGTGGAATAAATAACAAAGCTTTCTGTAACTCAACAAACGTTTGTCAAGATAGTAGTTCTTCGACAGGTCAATGTTTACCTCTTTGTACCACTTATTTTTAAAATAATTGTGCTTGCGGATCTACGACGTTTGACTAATGTTCTAGTCTTACGTATTGTTTGAACATAAGTGAAGTGAATGGAAGATGCAAACCAAATTGTAATTACATTTAGCAGAGTGAATGTCTTTGTGGAATAAATAACAAAGCTTTCTGTAACTCAACAAACGTTTGTCAAGATAGTAGTTCTTCGACAGGTCAATGTTTACCCCTTTGTACCACTTATTTTTAAAATAATTGTGCTTGCGGATCTACGACGTTTGACTAATGTTCTAGTCTTACGTATTGTTTGAACATAAGTGAAGTGAATGGAAGATGCAAACCAAATTGTAATTCAATTTAGCAGAGTGAATGTCTTTGTGGAATAAATAACAAAGCTTTCTGTAACTCAACAAACGTTTGTCAAGATAGTAGTTCTTCGACAGGTCAATGTTTACCCCTTTGTACCACTTATTTTTAAAATAATTGTGCTTGCGGATCTACGACGTTTGACTAATGTTCTAGTCTTACGTATTGTTTGAACATAAGTGAAGTGAATGGAAGATGCAAACCAAATTGTAATTCAATTTAGCAAAGTGACTGTCTTTGTGGAATAAATAACAAAGCTTTCTGTAACTCAACAAACGTTTGTCAAGATAGTAGTTCTTCGACAGGTCAATGTTTACCTCTTTGTACCACTTATTTTTAAAATAATTGTGCTTGCGGATCTACGACGTTTGACTAATGTTCTAGTCTTACGTATTGTTTGAACATAAGTGAAGTGAATGGAAGATGCAAACCAAATTGTAATTCAATTTAGCAAAGTGACTGTCTTTGTGGAATAAATAACAAAGCTTTCTGTAACTCAACAAACGTTTGTCAAGATAGTAGTTCTTCGACAGGTCAATGTTTACCTCTTTGTACCACTTATTTTTAAAATAATTGTGCTTGCGGATCTACGACGTTTGACTAATGTTCTAGTCTTACGTATTGTTTGAACATAAGTGAAGTGAATGGAAGATGCAAACCAAATTGTAATTCAATTTAGCAGAGTGACTGTCTTTGTGGAATAAATAACAAAGCTTTCTGTAACTCAACAAACGTTTGTCAAGATAGTAGTTCTTCGACAGGTCAATGTTTACCTCTTTGTACCACTTATTTTTAAAATAATTGTGCTTGCGGATCTACGACGTTTGACTAATGTTCTAGTCTTACGTATTGTTTGAACATAAGTGAAGTGAATGGAAGATGCAAACCAAATTGTAATTCAATTTAGCAGAGTGACTGTCTTTGTGGAATAAATAACAAAGCTTTCTGTAACTCAACAAACGTTTGTCAAGATAGTAGTTCTTCGACAGGTCAATGTTTACCTCTTTGTACCACTTATTTTTAAAATAATTGTGCTTGCGGATCTACGACGTTTGACTAATGTTCTAGTCTTACGTATTGTTTGAACATAAGTGAAGTGAATGGAAGATGCAAACCAAATTGTAATTCAATTTAGCAAAGTGACTGTCTTTGTGGAATAAATAACAAAGCTTTCTGTAACTCAACAAACGTTTGTCAAGATAGTAGTTCTTCGACAGGTCAATGTTTACCTCTTTGTACCACTTATTTTTAAAATAATTGTGCTTGCGGATCTACGACGTTTGACTAATGTTCTAGTCTTACGTATTGTTTGAACATAAGTGAAGTGAATGGAAGATGCAAACCAAATTGTAATTCAATTTAGCAGAGTGACTGTCTTTGTGGAATAAATAACAAAGCTTTCTGTAACTCAACAAACGTTTGTCAAGATAGTAGTTCTTCGACAGGTCAATGTTTACCTCTTTGTACCACTTATTTTTAAAATAATTGTGCTTGCGGATCTACGACGTTTGACTAATGTTCTAGTCTTACGTATTGTTTGAACATAAGTGAAGTGAATGGAAGATGCAAACCAAATTGTAATTCAATTTAGCAAAGTGACTGTCTTTGTGGAATAAATAACAAAGCTTTCTGTAACTCAACAAACGTTTGTCAAGATAGTAGTTCTTCGACAGGTCAATGTTTACCTCTTTGTACCACTTATTTTTAAAATAATTGTGCTTGCGGATCTACGACGTTTGACTAATGTTCTAGTCTTACGTATTGTTTGAACATAAGTGAAGTGAATGGAAGATGCAAACCAAATTGTAATTCAATTTAGCAAAGTGACTGTCTTTGTGGAATAAATAACAAAGCTTTCTGTAACTCAACAAACGTTTGTCAAGATAGTAGTTCTTCGACAGGTCAATGTTTACCTCTTTGTACCACTTATTTTTAAAATAATTGTGCTTGCGGATCTACGACGTTTGACTAATGTTCTAGTCTTACGTATTGTTTGAACATAAGTGAAGTGAATGGAAGATGCAAACCAAATTGTAATTCAATTTAGCAAAGTGACTGTCTTTGTGGAATAAATAACAAAGCTTTCTGTAACTCAACAAACGTTTGTCAAGATAGTAGTTCTTCGACAGGTCAATGTTTACCTCTTTGTACCACTTATTTTTAAAATAATTGTGCTTGCGGATCTACGACGTTTGACTAATGTTCTAGTCTTACGTATTGTTTGAACATAAGTGAAGTGAATGGAAGATGCAAACCAAATTGTAATTACATTTAGCAAAGTGACTGTCTTTGTGGAATAAATAACAAAGCTTTCTGTAACTCAACAAACGTTTGTCAAGATAGTAGTTCTTCGACAGGTCAATGTTTACCTCTTTGTACCACTTATTTTTAAAATAATTGTGCTTGCGGATCTACGACGTTTGACTAATGTTCTAGTCTTACGTATTGTTTGAACATAAGTGAAGTGAATGGAAGATGCAAACCAAATTGTAATTCAATTTAGCAGAGTGAATGTCTTTGTGGAATAAATAACAAAGCTTTCTGTAACTCAACAAACGTTTGTCAAGATAGTAGTTCTTCGACAGGTCAATGTTTACCCCTTTGTACCACTTATTTTTAAAATAATTGTGCTTGCGGATCTACGACGTTTGACTAATGTTCTAGTCTTACGTATTGTTTGAACATAAGTGAAGTGAATGGAAGATGCAAACCAAATTGTAATTCAATTTAGCAAAGTGACTGTCTTTGTGGAATAAATAACAAAGCTTTCTGTAACTCAACAAACGTTTGTCAAGATAGTAGTTCTTCGACAGGTCAATGTTTACCTCTTTGTACCACTTATTTTTAAAATAATTGTGCTTGCGGATCTACGACGTTTGACTAATGTTCTAGTCTTACGTATTGTTTGAACATAAGTGAAGTGAATGGAAGATGCAAACCAAATTGTAATTACATTTAGCAGAGTGAATGTCTTTGTGGAATAAATAACAAAGCTTTCTGTAACTCAACAAACGTTTGTCAAGATAGTAGTTCTTCGACAGGTCAATGTTTACCCCTTTGTACCACTTATTTTTAAAATAATTGTGCTTGCGGATCTACGACGTTTGACTAATGTTCTAGTCTTACGTATTGTTTGAACATAAGTGAAGTGAATGGAAGATGCAAACCAAATTGTAATTCAATTTAGCAGAGTGAATGTCTTTGTGGAATAAATAACAAAGCTTTCTGTAACTCAACAAACGTTTGTCAAGATAGTAGTTCTTCGACAGGTCAATGTTTACCCCTTTGTACCACTTATTTTTAAAATAATTGTGCTTGCGGATCTACGACGTTTGACTAATGTTCTAGTCTTACGTATTGTTTGAACATAAGTGAAGTGAATGGAAGATGCAAACCAAATTGTAATTCAATTTAGCAAAGTGACTGTCTTTGTGGAATAAATAACAAAGCTTTCTGTAACTCAACAAACGTTTGTCAAGATAGTAGTTCTTCGACAGGTCAATGTTTACCTCTTTGTACCACTTATTTTTAAAATAATTGTGCTTGCGGATCTACGACGTTTGACTAATGTTCTAGTCTTACGTATTGTTTGAACATAAGTGAAGTGAATGGAAGATGCAAACCAAATTGTAATTCAATTTAGCAAAGTGACTGTCTTTGTGGAATAAATAACAAAGCTTTCTGTAACTCAACAAACGTTTGTCAAGATAGTAGTTCTTCGACAGGTCAATGTTTACCTCTTTGTACCACTTATTTTTAAAATAATTGTGCTTGCGGATCTACGACGTTTGACTAATGTTCTAGTCTTACGTATTGTTTGAACATAAGTGAAGTGAATGGAAGATGCAAACCAAATTGTAATTCAATTTAGCAGAGTGACTGTCTTTGTGGAATAAATAACAAAGCTTTCTGTAACTCAACAAACGTTTGTCAAGATAGTAGTTCTTCGACAGGTCAATGTTTACCTCTTTGTACCACTTATTTTTAAAATAATTGTGCTTGCGGATCTACGACGTTTGACTAATGTTCTAGTCTTACGTATTGTTTGAACATAAGTGAAGTGAATGGAAGATGCAAACCAAATTGTAATTCAATTTAGCAGAGTGACTGTCTTTGTGGAATAAATAACAAAGCTTTCTGTAACTCAACAAACGTTTGTCAAGATAGTAGTTCTTCGACAGGTCAATGTTTACCTCTTTGTACCACTTATTTTTAAAATAATTGTGCTTGCGGATCTACGACGTTTGACTAATGTTCTAGTCTTACGTATTGTTTGAACATAAGTGAAGTGAATGGAAGATGCAAACCAAATTGTAATTCAATTTAGCAAAGTGACTGTCTTTGTGGAATAAATAACAAAGCTTTCTGTAACTCAACAAACGTTTGTCAAGATAGTAGTTCTTCGACAGGTCAATGTTTACCTCTTTGTACCACTTATTTTTAAAATAATTGTGCTTGCGGATCTACGACGTTTGACTAATGTTCTAGTCTTACGTATTGTTTGAACATAAGTGAAGTGAATGGAAGATGCAAACCAAATTGTAATTCAATTTAGCAGAGTGACTGTCTTTGTGGAATAAATAACAAAGCTTTCTGTAACTCAACAAACGTTTGTCAAGATAGTAGTTCTTCGACAGGTCAATGTTTACCTCTTTGTACCACTTATTTTTAAAATAATTGTGCTTGCGGATCTACGACGTTTGACTAATGTTCTAGTCTTACGTATTGTTTGAACATAAGTGAAGTGAATGGAAGATGCAAACCAAATTGTAATTCAATTTAGCAAAGTGACTGTCTTTGTGGAATAAATAACAAAGCTTTCTGTAACTCAACAAACGTTTGTCAAGATAGTAGTTCTTCGACAGGTCAATGTTTACCTCTTTGTACCACTTATTTTTAAAATAATTGTGCTTGCGGATCTACGACGTTTGACTAATGTTCTAGTCTTACGTATTGTTTGAACATAAGTGAAGTGAATGGAAGATGCAAACCAAATTGTAATTCAATTTAGCAGAGTGAATGTCTTTGTGGAATAAATAACAAAGCAATCTGTAACTCAACAAACGTTTGTCAAGATAGTAGTTCTTCGACAGGTCAATGTTTACCTCTTTGTACCACTTATTTTTAAAATAATTGTGCTTGCGGATCTACGACGTTTGACTAATGTTCTAGTCTTACGTATTGTTTGAACATAAGTGAAGTGAATGGAAGATGCAAACCAAATTGTAATTCAATTTAGCAAAGTGACTGTCTTTGTGGAATAAATAACAAAGCTTTCTGTAACTCAACAAACGTTTGTCAAGATAGTAGTTCTTCGACAGGTCAATGTTTACCTCTTTGTACCACTTATTTTTAAAATAATTGTGCTTGCGGATCTACGACGTTTGACTAATGTTCTAGTCTTACGTATTGTTTGAACATAAGTGAAGTGAATGGAAGATGCAAACCAAATTGTAATTCAATTTAGCAAAGTGACTGTCTTTGTGGAATAAATAACAAAGCTTTCTGTAACTCAACAAACGTTTGTCAAGATAGTAGTTCTTCGACAGGTCAATGTTTACCTCTTTGTACCACTTATTTTTAAAATAATTGTGCTTGCGGATCTACGACGTTTGACTAATGTTCTAGTCTTACGTATTGTTTGAACATAAGTGAAGTGAATGGAAGATGCAAACCAAATTGTAATTCAATTTAGCAAAGTGACTGTCTTTGTGGAATAAATAACAAAGCTTTCTGTAACTCAACAAACGTTTGTCAAGATAGTAGTTCTTCGACAGGTCAATGTTTACCTCTTTGTACCACTTATTTTTAAAATAATTGTGCTTGCGGATCTACGACGTTTGACTAATGTTCTAGTCTTACGTATTGTTTGAACATAAGTGAAGTGAATGGAAGATGCAAACCAAATTGTAATTCAATTTAGCAAAGTGACTGTCTTTGTGGAATAAATAACAAAGCTTTCTGTAACTCAACAAACGTTTGTCAAGATAGTAGTTCTTCGACAGGTCAATGTTTACCTCTTTGTACCACTTATTTTTAAAATAATTGTGCTTGCGGATCTACGACGTTTGACTAATGTTCTAGTCTTACGTATTGTTTGAACATAAGTGAAGTGAATGGAAGATGCAAACCAAATTGTAATTCAATTTAGCAAAGTGACTGTCTTTGTGGAATAAATAACAAAGCTTTCTGTAACTCAACAAACGTTTGTCAAGATAGTAGTTCTTCGACAGGTCAATGTTTACCTCTTTGTACCACTTATTTTTAAAATAATTGTGCTTGCGGATCTACGACGTTTGACTAATGTTCTAGTCTTACGTATTGTTTGAACATAAGTGAAGTGAATGGAAGATGCAAACCAAATTGTAATTCAATTTAGCAAAGTGACTGTCTTTGTGGAATAAATAACAAAGCTTTCTGTAACTCAACAAACGTTTGTCAAGATAGTAGTTCTTCGACAGGTCAATGTTTACCTCTTTGTACCACTTATTTTTAAAATAATTGTGCTTGCGGATCTACGACGTTTGACTAATGTTCTAGTCTTACGTATTGTTTGAACATAAGTGAAGTGAATGGAAGATGCAAACCAAATTGTAATTCAATTTAGCAAAGTGACTGTCTTTGTGGAATAAATAACAAAGCTTTCTGTAACTCAACAAACGTTTGTCAAGATAGTAGTTCTTCGACAGGTCAATGTTTACCTCTTTGTACCACTTATTTTTAAAATAATTGTGCTTGCGGATCTACGACGTTTGACTAATGTTCTAGTCTTACGTATTGTTTGAACATAAGTGAAGTGAATGGAAGATGCAAACCAAATTGTAATTCAATTTAGCAGAGTGACTGTCTTTGTGGAATAAATAACAAAGCTTTCTGTAACTCAACAAACGTTTGTCAAGATAGTAGTTCTTCGACAGGTCAATGTTTACCTCTTTGTACCACTTATTTTTAAAATAATTGTGCTTGCGGATCTACGACGTTTGACTAATGTTCTAGTCTTACGTATTGTTTGAACATAAGTGAAGTGAATGGAAGATGCAAACCAAATTGTAATTCAATTTAGCAAAGTGACTGTCTTTGTGGAATAAATAACAAAGCTTTCTGTAACTCAACAAACGTTTGTCAAGATAGTAGTTCTTCGACAGGTCAATGTTTACCTCTTTGTACCACTTATTTTTAAAATAATTGTGCTTGCGGATCTACGACGTTTGACTAATGTTCTAGTCTTACGTATTGTTTGAACATAAGTGAAGTGAATGGAAGATGCAAACCAAATTGTAATTCAATTTAGCAAAGTGACTGTCTTTGTGGAATAAATAACAAAGCTTTCTGTAACTCAACAAACGTTTGTCAAGATAGTAGTTCTTCGACAGGTCAATGTTTACCTCTTTGTACCACTTATTTTTAAAATAATTGTGCTTGCGGATCTACGACGTTTGACTAATGTTCTAGTCTTACGTATTGTTTGAACATAAGTGAAGTGAATGGAAGATGCAAACCAAATTGTAATTCAATTTAGCAAAGTGACTGTCTTTGTGGAATAAATAACAAAGCTTTCTGTAACTCAACAAACGTTTGTCAAGATAGTAGTTCTTCGACAGGTCAATGTTTACCTCTTTGTACCACTTATTTTTAAAATAATTGTGCTTGCGGATCTACGACGTTTGACTAATGTTCTAGTCTTACGTATTGTTTGAACATAAGTGAAGTGAATGGAAGATGCAAACCAAATTGTAATTCAATTTAGCAAAGTGACTGTCTTTGTGGAATAAATAACAAAGCTTTCTGTAACTCAACAAACGTTTGTCAAGATAGTAGTTCTTCGACAGGTCAATGTTTACCTCTTTGTACCACTTATTTTTAAAATAATTGTGCTTGCGGATCTACGACGTTTGACTAATGTTCTAGTCTTACGTATTGTTTGAACATAAGTGAAGTGAATGGAAGATGCAAACCAAATTGTAATTCAATTTAGCAAAGTGACTGTCTTTGTGGAATAAATAACAAAGCTTTCTGTAACTCAACAAACGTTTGTCAAGATAGTAGTTCTTCGACAGGTCAATGTTTACCTCTTTGTACCACTTATTTTTAAAATAATTGTGCTTGCGGATCTACGACGTTTGACTAATGTTCTAGTCTTACGTATTGTTTGAACATAAGTGAAGTGAATGGAAGATGCAAACCAAATTGTAATTCAATTTAGCAAAGTGACTGTCTTTGTGGAATAAATAACAAAGCTTTCTGTAACTCAACAAACGTTTGTCAAGATAGTAGTTCTTCGACAGGTCAATGTTTACCTCTTTGTACCACTTATTTTTAAAATAATTGTGCTTGCGGATCTACGACGTTTGACTAATGTTCTAGTCTTACGTATTGTTTGAACATAAGTGAAGTGAATGGAAGATGCAAACCAAATTGTAATTCAATTTAGCAAAGTGACTGTCTTTGTGGAATAAATAACAAAGCTTTCTGTAACTCAACAAACGTTTGTCAAGATAGTAGTTCTTCGACAGGTCAATGTTTACCTCTTTGTACCACTTATTTTTAAAATAATTGTGCTTGCGGATCTACGACGTTTGACTAATGTTCTAGTCTTACGTATTGTTTGAACATAAGTGAAGTGAATGGAAGATGCAAACCAAATTGTAATTCAATTTAGCAAAGTGACTGTCTTTGTGGAATAAATAACAAAGCTTTCTGTAACTCAACAAACGTTTGTCAAGATAGTAGTTCTTCGACAGGTCAATGTTTACCTCTTTGTACCACTTATTTTTAAAATAATTGTGCTTGCGGATCTACGACGTTTGACTAATGTTCTAGTCTTACGTATTGTTTGAACATAAGTGAAGTGAATGGAAGATGCAAACCAAATTGTAATTCAATTTAGCAAAGTGACTGTCTTTGTGGAATAAATAACAAAGCTTTCTGTAACTCAACAAACGTTTGTCAAGATAGTAGTTCTTCGACAGGTCAATGTTTACCTCTTTGTACCACTTATTTTTAAAATAATTGTGCTTGCGGATCTACGACGTTTGACTAATGTTCTAGTCTTACGTATTGTTTGAACATAAGTGAAGTGAATGGAAGATGCAAACCAAATTGTAATTCAATTTAGCAAAGTGACTGTCTTTGTGGAATAAATAACAAAGCTTTCTGTAACTCAACAAACGTTTGTCAAGATAGTAGTTCTTCGACAGGTCAATGTTTACCTCTTTGTACCACTTATTTTTAAAATAATTGTGCTTGCGGATCTACGACGTTTGACTAATGTTCTAGTCTTACGTATTGTTTGAACATAAGTGAAGTGAATGGAAGATGCAAACCAAATTGTAATTCAATTTAGCAGAGTGACTGTCTTTGTGGAATAAATAACAAAGCTTTCTGTAACTCAACAAACGTTTGTCAAGATAGTAGTTCTTCGACAGGTCAATGTTTACCTCTTTGTACCACTTATTTTTAAAATAATTGTGCTTGCGGATCTACGACGTTTGACTAATGTTCTAGTCTTACGTATTGTTTGAACATAAGTGAAGTGAATGGAAGATGCAAACCAAATTGTAATTCAATTTAGCAAAGTGACTGTCTTTGTGGAATAAATAACAAAGCTTTCTGTAACTCAACAAACGTTTGTCAAGATAGTAGTTCTTCGACAGGTCAATGTTTACCTCTTTGTACCACTTATTTTTAAAATAATTGTGCTTGCGGATCTACGACGTTTGACTAATGTTCTAGTCTTACGTATTGTTTGAACATAAGTGAAGTGAATGGAAGATGCAAACCAAATTGTAATTCAATTTAGCAAAGTGACTGTCTTTGTGGAATAAATAACAAAGCTTTCTGTAACTCAACAAACGTTTGTCAAGATAGTAGTTCTTCGACAGGTCAATGTTTACCTCTTTGTACCACTTATTTTTAAAATAATTGTGCTTGCGGATCTACGACGTTTGACTAATGTTCTAGTCTTACGTATTGTTTGAACATAAGTGAAGTGAATGGAAGATGCAAACCAAATTGTAATTCAATTTAGCAAAGTGAATGTCTTTGTGGAATAAATAACAAAGCTTTTTGTAACTCAACAAACGTTTGTCAAGATAGTAGTTCTTCGACAGGTCAATGTTTACCTCTTTGTACCACTTATTTTTAAAATAATTGTGCTTGCGGATCTACGACGTTTGACTAATGTTCTAGTCTTACGTATTGTTTGAACATAAGTGAAGTGAATGGAAGATGCAAACCAAATTGTAATTCAATTTAGCAAAGTGAATGTCTTTGTGGAATAAATAACAAAGCTTTTTGTAACTCAACAAACGTTTGTCAAGATAGTAGTTCTTCGACAGGTCAATGTTTACCTCTTTGTACCACTTATTTTTAAAATAATTGTGCTTGCGGATCTACGACGTTTGACTAATGTTCTAGTCTTACGTATTGTTTGAACATAAGTGAAGTGAATGGAAGATGCAAACCAAATTGTAATTCAATTTAGCAAAGTGACTGTCTTTGTGGAATAAATAACAAAGCTTTCTGTAACTCAACAAACGTTTGTCAAGATAGTAGTTCTTCGACAGGTCAATGTTTACCTCTTTGTACCACTTATTTTTAAAATAATTGTGCTTGCGGATCTACGACGTTTGACTAATGTTCTAGTCTTACGTATTGTTTGAACATAAGTGAAGTGAATGGAAGATGCAAACCAAATTGTAATTCAATTTAGCAGAGTGAATGTCTTTGTGGAATAAATAACAAAGCTTTCTGTAACTCAACAAACGTTTGTCAAGATAGTAGTTCTTCGACAGGTCAATGTTTACCTCTTTGTACCACTTATTTTTAAAATAATTGTGCTTGCGGATCTACGACGTTTGACTAATGTTCTAGTCTTACGTATTGTTTGAACATAAGTGAAGTGAATGGAAGATGCAAACCAAATTGTAATTCAATTTAGCAAAGTGACTGTCTTTGTGGAATAAATAACAAAGCTTTCTGTAACTCAACAAACGTTTGTCAAGATAGTAGTTCTTCGACAGGTCAATGTTTACCTCTTTGTACCACTTATTTTTAAAATAATTGTGCTTGCGGATCTACGACGTTTGACTAATGTTCTAGTCTTACGTATTGTTTGAACATAAGTGAAGTGAATGGAAGATGCAAACCAAATTGTAATTCAATTTAGCAAAGTGACTGTCTTTGTGGAATAAATAACAAAGCTTTCTGTAACTCAACAAACGTTTGTCAAGATAGTAGTTCTTCGACAGGTCAATGTTTACCTCTTTGTACCACTTATTTTTAAAATAATTGTGCTTGCGGATCTACGACGTTTGACTAATGTTCTAGTCTTACGTATTGTTTGAACATAAGTGAAGTGAATGGAAGATGCAAACCAAATTGTAATTACATTTAGCAAAGTGACTGTCTTTGTGGAATAAATAACAAAGCTTTCTGTAACTCAACAAACGTTTGTCAAGATAGTAGTTCTTCGACAGGTCAATGTTTACCTCTTTGTACCACTTATTTTTAAAATAATTGTGCTTGCGGATCTACGACGTTTGACTAATGTTCTAGTCTTACGTATTGTTTGAACATAAGTGAAGTGAATGGAAGATGCAAACCAAATTGTAATTCAATTTAGCAAAGTGACTGTCTTTGTGGAATAAATAACAAAGCTTTCTGTAACTCAACAAACGTTTGTCAAGATAGTAGTTCTTCGACAGGTCAATGTTTACCTCTTTGTACCACTTATTTTTAAAATAATTGTGCTTGCGGATCTACGACGTTTGACTAATGTTCTAGTCTTACGTATTGTTTGAACATAAGTGAAGTGAATGGAAGATGCAAACCAAATTGTAATTCAATTTAGCAAAGTGACTGTCTTTGTGGAATAAATAACAAAGCTTTCTGTAACTCAACAAACGTTTGTCAAGATAGTAGTTCTTCGACAGGTCAATGTTTACCTCTTTGTACCACTTATTTTTAAAATAATTGTGCTTGCGGATCTACGACGTTTGACTAATGTTCTAGTCTTACGTATTGTTTGAACATAAGTGAAGTGAATGGAAGATGCAAACCAAATTGTAATTCAATTTAGCAAAGTGACTGTCTTTGTGGAATAAATAACAAAGCTTTCTGTAACTCAACAAACGTTTGTCAAGATAGTAGTTCTTCGACAGGTCAATGTTTACCTCTTTGTACCACTTATTTTTAAAATAATTGTGCTTGCGGATCTACGACGTTTGACTAATGTTCTAGTCTTACGTATTGTTTGAACATAAGTGAAGTGAATGGAAGATGCAAACCAAATTGTAATTCAATTTAGCAAAGTGACTGTCTTTGT
>CAMPDV010003650.1:0-47913 GCA_946699065.1 Loxodes magnus
GAAATTTAGGTTTCCCTGCTTCCTCTCTTCCTTTTTAGCTTAGAAAGAGGTGGTATAGAAGACCTTTTTGAAACCTTCTACCATATTTTATATTTTAAATTAAGTTAATTATTAAATTTAATAGTTCTAAATATTAATAAGGTTTAGCTTTATCCTTGAGATTGTAATTATAAACGAATAATATTATACTGAGGAAAGAAAAAGAGTTAAGATAAATCATAATTATATTTATATTAATTATTAGATTTTTCATTTTTTTTATAAATTAATTACAGCAAGAAAATTATTTTAGAACTATGAAATAACTAATTTTAAAATCCTTAAAATAAATAATTATTATGGAATAAAATGATACCTAAGAAATAACAGATCTCTTTAAACGAATAGCTAAAAATTTGAATATCAATCGTATTTTATCGAATAATCCCCTTAAAAAGATAAAGGGAAATAATTTGCTGAAATTTTTGCATAATTAGTTTAATAAGGAGTCCAAATATTCATTATGAATTTAAACAACATAGATTAAAGATTGAAAAATTAGAATATGTACTAGAAAAAATAGGTGAAGAACTAAAACTTTAATTTCCATCTATAGAGGATGCGATAAGTTGCATATAATCATAAATGGGACATAAACTTGAAGAGATTAACAATAATTTAATTAAATTCCTCTAATTTTTTAATTTTAGTATTCTTAATTCCAATTTAAAATAAAAAATTTAAGAAAAATAGAATATTTAATAAGAAATTATATGAAGAATAAATGGATAACAGGGAAGTATTACTAAGGAATAGAAATTTTTTAATAATAATAAAGCTTTAAAAGAACAGCATCTAATATATATGCTAAAGTAGTATAATTTAAAAGATGCTGGTGAAGAAACTAAATCTATGAAAATAATAGAAGAAATATAATAAAGAACCTATTTTAAATATGACTAACTTAAATCAATTTAAGTAAAATAGAATTTAAGGATAGTAGGAAGTGTTTTGCAAGTATTAATAATAAGAAGTTTTTGATATATAGGTAGAAATAAATCAGAGAAGTAAATAATAAAGAATGATATAAAAAATGGGAATTATATCACTACAAACAGTAAAAATTAAGATAATATTTCTCATTAACTCTATGAATATAGCCAAATAAAACAGTTCATTAAGAATAACAAGTAATGAGTAAAAGAAATGGAAAATAAAATTATTAATATCGGGTTATCGTTCTAAAAAATATCAAGAAAGATGGTAAGCAAAATTAACGAGATGGTAGAAGAAAGCAATGACATTGTATGAGGAGTGATTAGTTTTATAACTAAGATATATAAAATATTTCTATAATTTTGAATATATAGCCTAATAATATAAATATACTTTTATTTATCCTTAAAGATACATCTTTAAGTATTAAAATTTTATATGTTACTAATAGATAGAAATATAATTGATACTCATATTAAGAGAAAAATAGAAAATAAACGATCTATAATACCTATTTATAATAAATATAAAATAAACTAAGTAGTAATAACAATTAAATCTTTCAAACTTAAAATAATAATCTTTATAAACTGATTATATCTTGCGATTCATACTTTTATCAATAAAATGGATAAAGCTTATATAATTGAAGGATATTAAAGGATAAATAATTATTATTAAATTATTATGCTTTTAAGTATTTTATTAAAGGAACGCTTGTATTATATTTATTAATATTGACTGCAATAGATAGAAAGGTTTATGAAATTCTTAAAGCTTTTAAGCATTTTTGTTTATTTATTATATAAATTAAGGTGAATTATTTGAAGAAGTAGAAATTAAATTTATTCTAATTTAAGAATTTAGTTTTAAATAAGACCTCTAGATTATTAAAGAGATACCATATAAAATTTTCATAGAAGTAACTAAGTATTAATATAATCAAATCTAGCAAACCTTATTTAAAATATTATTTTAGTTTTTACTTTAATTTGCTTCAATTTGATAGTAAAAACTTTCATCTAAAATATAAATATCTCTAGCTGTTGAAGTTATCTGAATTTTGGAAGATTCTTTATTCAATTTATGGTTAAAGACCTTTTTTTTTTTATTAAATAAAATTTTAAATAACTAGAACCAAAAATTGTAAGACAAATATTATAAAAATTTATTAAAGAACTGCTGAAATAAACATTAAAGGAATTAAAAGCTTAATATTATATTATCTCTAAGTAATTTTAATTATACCAACCACTCGGTAACGAGAAAATATCGTAACGAGTCCATAAAGATACTTACAGGTAAAGATATAAATTTTTACAATTTCATCTTTTAATTTTTTTTATACTAGTTAATAATTAATAATTATTAACTTTAGAGTTCGTGAACGGCCTTGCTCGCACCGTTCTACATTATCAGAACGGCATCTTGATTTATATAGCGGGATGTTATACAAAACATCAGGATCTGATCTGACTTCAGTAGGAGCTTGAAGTCTATAATTATGGAGTATACATTCAATAGAAGAGATAGTTTTAGTATAAAATGAATTCTCTTCAATACTTTAATAAAGTCTAGGACTTCCCTAAGGATTGGAGGTACAATCAGACAGTTCCAAATCTTGCTACCTTCATTCTTTTAATTATTTAATTAATTATTTTAGTTAATAATGTATAGCGTTAATAAGAACGTCAAAGTCTTAATTTTATAAGGTAAATAGGAATAAATAAATAAAAATATTTTTTTAACTTCTATATTTGTAAAATTAACTTTAAAAGGGAATTTACAAAAATGAAAACAAATGCTTTTGATTTTAAATTTAATATTAAGTTGATTATAGGAAAAAATGAAAAATCTTAAACAAATATTAAAAGTAGCATTATTGGTAGACGCAATTATGATTTTAGAAAAATTAATATTATTCTTGATGATTTGTTAAATAATTTAAGATTAAAGAAACAATTTCTAAATATAACTATATATATGAAAATAATTTAATAAAAATTATGAAAACAACATTTAAATGATATCTTAATAATAATAATAGGATAAATTAAATTTAGCAATTATGAGAATTTTCACCTCTTTATGCTGGACACCAGATTGCTCCGGTATAAAAATAAATTTTCAAAAACCTCTACTCCTCTCTCCTCACATTGCTTTTCTCTCTTCCAATTTATCTTTATTTCTAATTAAATTTTCTCTTGTAGATGTATCCTAATTCATTTAAGTACAATCTTTTTTTGATTTGTCTCTACTGTATCTGTTTTTTCTTCCTCTGCTGTTCTTGTATTCTTCTTTATTTATTCCAATAATATGTCTTTAAATTTTGGAATTTCTTGCAGCTTCTTCACAAGTGTTATGTCGAATTGCAGTAGTAGCATTTCTTTACTACTCTTTTTTATTTAACCTTAGTCTTCCTGTTGATCTCTTCAATCATCATTAGATATGCCCTTTTGTTCGTCTAACTTTTTTTCTAATTTTTCCAGTCTATTACTCAGATCAGATTGTTTCATTTATCATAGATGGAAAGAGCACCAGAACTTTATAATTCAACAATGGAATTATGTAAGGAAGTTCTCATGGACCAGTTTTAGCATTATTGTATTATGACATAGTAATTAGATATCTGGAAAGTAAAAGTAACTAATTGGGATTTAAATACCAGGATTCAAGAATTAGCTTCGCTTCTAGAGGATGGGCAGATGATCTTATTCTTCTTTCCAAATCTGCAAAGTATATGTAGATATTAATAAATGAAACAAATAAAGTTTTTGCATGAACACATTTAAAGATAAATGCTACCAAATCTGAATGCATTTAATTCCTAAAAAAGAATCAGAAATAATAAATTTTAAATTTATAATTAGGAAATTAATCAATTGCTTTAAAAGAACAAGTAACATATTTAGGAGTTATTCTACATCAGAAGAAGAATTTTAATCCCCATTGCAAAGAAGTTGCATTCAAATATACAGCTGCAATGAAGAAAGCTGTTTTTTAATTGATGAGATATAAGAATGTAACTCCTTGACATTTTAAAACTTTATGTAGACTTTTTACATTACCTAAAGCAGAATATGGAGGAAATTTAGTACTATGAAATATTCAAAAAGGAGTAACTGGAGTTCTGAACAGAATTGAATCAAGCATGAGATTAATTTCAAGAAAAGCTTTTTAAGTAGCAACTTCAACATTTAATGAATCATGTTATATAGACCTGAATTGATTATCCTTTAAGCACACTATGGCTGTAAAATTCTTCAGATTCTACTATAAAATTAAATAAGAAAGTATTTATTTTCCAAGATCAACAATAGGCTCTCTTTTCATTAATATATGGAAAAAAGGATTTCAATATTACGATTAAGTGTAGCAATTATCAGACTTTTATAATATCGATCTGCAGAATTAATAGAATAATACCAATCTTAAAACTTTTACTAAACATATAAGAGAAAAAAATACAACAATATTTCTACAAAGTAGCTACTAAAAAACTTATGAGAATGAAAACAGCTAAAGTATATACTGAATAATTTGGTAATCTTTAACAATTTCCACAAATTACTTATACGAAATTAAACAAATAGTATAGACGAGAAATTATCAGTATATATAGACTTAGAACCTAAACTTATAATTTTCGTAAGGATCTTTAAGATCGTCACTACCCCATTGATAATCCCTATTGTATGTGTGGAGAGTATGAAACTTTCGAGCATATTTTTAAATGTGTGTACTATTCTAATATAATTAATTGATTATCGGAAAATATCGGAAATTATGACTTAAGGCGCCTTATACTATATGATCAAGAATATCTAAACTCATTTTCAAGGTCTAAATTGGAGTATTTAGACTTATAGATCAAAATATTTCACAAGAAGCTAATGACAAGGAGACTTGAGATTCTAGAAATGGAGAAAGCAAAAAAGGAAGAAGCAAAAGATGAATAGAAAGAAGAACTAATTAAAGAAAAATGATGAGATGTAAACAAGATTAAAAAACAATTTAAAAACATTTACTAACGTCTATAATTGAAAGAAGCAATTCTTGCAATTAAAGACGTCTCAAAACTCTTTTAGTTTAAATTTAACTTGTTCTAAATGACTAAATATAAAAATATTCGTAATTTAAAAGTAACCAAATTTTTTTCTTTTTTTAGTTTATCTTAATCGATATATATTTTATTTTACTTTTATTTCAAATTGTTCAATAGTATTTTTTTAATATTTTTTTACTTATTTAACTATGATTCCATTAAAGTGGATCATTGAACTTTCTTAGCTGAAGTTATCTTAAAATATTAGAAAGATACTCAAGATTTTAAAGCAAATATATTATGCCCTATGCTTGATACACATCTAGAATATTTTAAGTAAATATTTATAGATTTAATTGGTAATCTACAAGCAACGAATAATTATTACCTCAAGTATTTAAATAGAGTCTTAAATTTGGATGTAAGATTGATTAATAGAATATACAAGTTAAGCCTTAATTATTTATGTGGTTGACTCATAAGAAATAATTTAAATAAAAATAAGAAATACTTATAAATTTAGAATAACAAACACATAATAAAACTTAGAGTATTAAAACTAGATTGGTGATTATTATTTCTATAGAGCTAAGATCTTCCTCTAACTTTAAGAATCTTTTTTATTTAAATATATTAATATATTTAAATAACTTTAATTATCTCTTAACTTTAATATTACTCTATTAATTTGCTTTAGATGTAATCTAGCTTAATGACTTTTTAGTTTGAGTTAATTTTAAAATTTTAAAATCAAATAAAATGGATAATATTCAAATTACAACTAAAGAATCACTAGTCTATATCAAAAAAATAAAGACTAGCAAGCATTTAAAAAATAATGAAGAGACGAAAGATTAGTCTTTCTATTTAAAACAACTAATTTGATAGAAGATTCTTATTCTATAGCCCATCTGATACTTTTACTCTGAAAAAAATACTAGAAAAGTTTAATCTAAGTAAAAAGAACTAAAGCTAAAATAGAATTAGTAGATTGAGGAATATCTTTAGTGTATTTTCTTCTGATTAATCAAAGATTAAGTTACCTTTGATCTCCAAGAAAAAAAGGCATCTCCTTAAAAGTATATCATTTATAGTATTAAAGATTAGGAAAGCAAATAGATTGGAACTGTTTTTCGATCAAAAAATACTTAAATGCAAAAGGTGATAAGGCCTAAAATTTTAATAGGAGTAGATTTAAGTTAATGACTTTAAGATGAGTTAATCTTAGCAAACATTGAAATAGGCTAAAATTTTGTCAGATCTGATGACTTTTTTAGAAGAGTCTGAATTTTCCATAGCAATTAAAATTCTGAAAACCACTAAGACTTCTTGTTGATACTAATTAAACTGAATCTCATTAAGTTCATAAAAAATTAAGAGTTTATGCATATCTTATAGCAAATAAAAAATACTGTAAGTATTATTTATTTAGATGCTAGAAAAATATCTTCTTATTCTTGAACTCGCCAAGCTTTTTGATTTTAAAAGTTCAAGAGGTTTAGTTCTATAAAAGCTGAAAAATTAGCAGCTATTCTATCTAAAAAGCAATTAAGAGCCTAAAACGGATTTTAAGAGATAATTTATAGCTTAGCAGCAAAATTTAAATAAATTTAAAGAGACATTAGAAAAGCAACTCTTTCTTTTTAACAGGCTAGACTTCAAGTGTTCTTAATTTCTCACAAGTAATTTTGGAATTTTTAAGATAATTTATAAAGTACAGATCTAATTAATAAAGTAGAGAAAGCCTAGTAAAGATAGAGATATTAAAGCTTGACAGGAAAAATTATAAGTGCAAGTGAAACTTGTAAGTTTCTTTGTAAATTATAAAGAATTAAGAAAAGCAGTTTCTTGGGTCTGAGTGCTAGGGAGAGACTTGATAGGTTGAAATGTTAGTATGATTACTTTAGAAAGGCTTGCCGATTGAAAGTAGTCACTAGCTAATATGAAAGAGGGAACCCTGATTTTTCTTTAATAAACTTAAGGAACGTCTGGATTATTAACTTAGGAAAAAAGGAATTTTCCTTGTATAAATATGGAATAGTCAGTAACTTTAAATAAGCACTCAAAGATTAAAGCAAACTAAATTAGAATTTTTAACATTCAAACTTAAACTTACATTAAGATTATATACGTTAGCTCTAAGAAGTTTTGATTACTGATCCTTCAGAAATAAAATTAATATTACGTACAATAACTGGCAAGACTCTAAATAATTGAATCGGGTTTGGGAGTTTATCTATTAAAAGGTATCTGAAGCTTACTTAAAAAAGATATAAATAACTAAAAATTTAACTTAGAGAAAAGTGGATGGTTTCAGCTTTATATTACTAGAAAATAGAAAAAAGTACTCAGTTTACTATAAGAATATTCTGGCAAGGTGGGAGCATGTCAATTAGTACAAATTTAGAAAAGACTGAAGAAATTGACTAAACAAAAAATTTAGAAACAACTGCTTCAGCGATTTTTAAATGGCTACGACTAGAATAGAAACTTAATTACTAAGAGTTGAAGATAATTAGCCACTAACTCCATAAAATACTTGGAGGTCTCAAGAAGATTAGCTTCAGTAAATTCAGCCAGAAAAAGTAAAAAATAAATCCTACGAAATAAAAAGAGCTTATTATTCCTGGCATCTAGATACATATGAATAACTCAGGGATAATTTTAGAAAAAGCTTTTAAAAAAATTAACGAGATATAGTTACTTAATTAAATAGATCTTAAAAAATATCTTGCTTTAATTTAAGCCATAGCTTAAATTAGATCAAGGGCTAAAAACTATTAAAGTGAGTTTATCATTTTTATTAAATTAAGCAAAAGCTTTAAAAGATATAATAGTAAGGTCAAAATTCTTAAATAAATTTTTTAAAGTTGCTTGAGAAGATCTTTTAGCTTTAAAACTTTAGGAATAATTCCTTTAGATAACAACACTAGAATATCAAATTATTATAATCAATATTGTCTATTTATTAATGATTAATGAAAAGCTCTATCAATTCTTACTAAGTTAGCTAAAACACGAATAGATAGTTTTAAAATAATAGATTTATTGAAGTATAATCAAATAAGAGTAATGAGAACTTGGTTATGTTTTCCTTGATATTATGGCTATTAAGGATGATTTGTTAAAATGATAGATTTAACTTAGTTCTACTAATGATTTAATAAGTTATAATAATAATATTGACTTAAGCACTTCTAACTATGACTAAGATTGCTTATTAAATAATAGCTTTAATTTTAATTATTAATATATTAGTTTTAAACCATTTTACTTACTCTTTTAACTAAACTTATATAACTCTTAGATTTCTTTTATATTAGTAGCTTTATCTACCTATTTTAAATAACCTAGCAGTCTAATATTAAACATATAATTAGTATAATTGTAAGATTAATTTAAGTTACCAGCATAAATTAACTTAAGATATTATAAAGCTACTTATTAATATTCCTAATAATCAATATTACTAACTACTCTAATACTCTAGTCATCCTTTAAAATCTATTATCTACCTATTACCAAATTATTTTAACACTTTTAACCAAAAAAATTTAATCTTGGAACTAAAATTAATTAGCTATAATGAAAAAGCAAGACTGACTCACAAATTATTATAATTTATTAGTCTGAACTTCCAATCTACTTTATGCTTAAATAAAAGCTATAAATATAATAGAAAATTTAGAAATAAAAAGTAATTCTTTGAAGCAAAATTAGTTGAAATATATGAAGAGAAGATATAATGAGAGGGTTATTCTTTTGTAATAAATAATAATTTATTTAAACTAAACATAAAATTGAGAAATTTACAGAGTCTATTATGGATAATAGCTATATTTAAGTTTGATTTACTTAGCCTATATTTATGTTAATAAATTGCAATACCTATCAATTAGAACATTTACATAATAATATCCTATCTTCTTAAGCTTATAAACTCTTTATACTTATTAAATATCCATCTACTTATAAGATGCAAATAAATAGTAAATTAATCTTAAAGTCTACAACTCTTTTATTTAAAAAAGGCGGGAGATTTAATTAAAGATAGCATTCAAAAATTTACAATAGAGTGTCTTTCTATTTATTAAAGATAATTAATAATTAGATAAATTAATTATATTAGCTCTTAGCTATTTCCTCTTCATCTTTTGATTTTATTTAAATTAATACTAACTTAAATAGCAAGCCAATCTAGGTAAAATTTTATATTTTCCAAGATATTAAAAAAGAGCATGCTTAATAGTGAGGAATAAACAGGAGATATCAGCAGAAAATAATAAAATTGCAGAATGGATATAAATTTATAATAGATAAGATACGATTATCTTTGAGGCTCATAAACTCAACTAGAAATTTCATCCTAAGTATTGTAGTCCTTTTTATTACACTCTATTTAAGATACTAATACTCTCATAATAATACTAGTAAATTATATATATCTCTATTTGACTAAAACTTTTACTTTTATCTTTCTTTAATAATATCACGATATTGATATTTTCTTAAAAGCTTAGTAAATATTTTCTTTATACAATACTAGATTTAATGTAAGCTATTGCTATTAATTAATTCTAAATAATCTTATAGTTAGCTTAGTATTAATTTTAGATAAAGCTTATTATAACTTTACTAATTATATAGTGTATTCAATATAAAATTATTAACTCTATCTTTTATATCTTAAGCAAATAATAATCATATTATATATATTTTTAAAAGCCTTTTATATATAACTAACTATTAAACAAAGTTCTGATTATTATATGAAGATACCTTTAATATTCTAGTTTATATACTTAAATCTATTTAATTTAATATATTCTAAAATTATTCGACTACCATAATTGCTTGATTTATAGCTAAACACTAAAATAGTTCTTCCTCTTTTTAGCTAAATGTTTAGCTTTTATTACCACTATATTTCTTTATCTGTTTTCTTTAAAGTATAAAAATAAGGTTATTTGATATTAGTAGTAAAAGTAAATATTAATAAAGATATATAAAGATTCTACATTATTATTAGCTTTAATTCTTTTACTACAAATTAACTAATAAGATTTACCATTTATTAGACTATTATTACCTAATTTATAAATAACTATTGGTATATGCCAAAGAAAAGGATAGTTTACTTTATAATCACCATAATATTTCAATCCTATATAAATTATCTAAAATAATTCTAAGAGATAAGCTATCAACTAGAAATGCTAAAGTAAAAACAAATTTTTAAATTAATTAACTCTTAATAGTTAACTTATTTAGATATTTTGCTGCAAGAATATTAAAGTAAAAGAGATAAAATATGAAAGTTTATTATAAAACTTTATTAATACTCCTTAACTGAATTACTATCTATGTCCAAAATTATTTATTATTTATAGTCATTTATCGCTGTTATTTATATAACTAAGCTTTCTTTTATTAAAAGGTATATAATGCTTAATTCCCTTCTAAATATAATCCCAAAAATACTTAAACTAAAAGAAACTCATCATATATGTATATTGTTTCCTTTTTTCTGAATTTAATTATTTATGGTTCCTAAATTTTAAATAGTTGCTATATAATATTGACCAATTATCTAATTATTTTTATATACTAATACATCCAAAAGGATAAATGCTTTAAAGCTATTAAATAATAAAAGAAATTTTACAAGATTGGTATTCAAGTAATTCATCTTAAACACTACAGCTTATTTATAATGATATTGTGAATATGCTTAGATCTATATTTATCAATACTTATATCAAAAAAACATACATTAAGATATATTTAAGTTTTATATTAAAAAAGGAAAAAGGAAAAATAGTTAAATTTTAACTTGTTAAAGCAAAGCAAATAATTATCTTCTTAATAAACTTACTAAACAATTATATTAGCTGTAGAGATTAAAAGTCATTATAAGAGAGCTATAGAATCAGCAAAACCTTCTATTTTTTGTTATATTATATTCATAAACATATTATGTGTATTTACTTTGTAAGATTGGAAAAGAGATTTAATTCTTAATATAATAATATAAACATTAGAAGTAACAAGTGAAGATTAAATAAGAACACTTTAATATCCTTAATATGTACATTTATAACCTAATTGAAATACAACTTAAAGGTATGATATTCAAACTCCATGAAGATTCTTTACATGGTATCATGCTAAGGTATCGATCCTTGAAAATTCCTGGACTTAATTTAAAGAGACAATTTTTAAACAGATTAGTAGATTCCAAAGAAGATGTTCAAAAGCATCGAAGTTAAATGAGGAGATTATCTGAAAGTTTTAAATTAAATTCAAGGATTTTATAGAAGTGAAACCTCAATAGGCCGGAACATCAAGAACTCAAAATTAAAAATAACTAAAAGGGAGTAGAAGTGGAAAAAGGAATAGTTTAGGAACACAATACAGATATGAAATAATATTTTAAGCATACAAGTAAAATTTGATTTATCTAATAATTATTAACTTATTGAATTATTTAGAATAAGATCATTAGCTTGCTTGATTATCTTTCAAACATTATTTAAATTTAAATCTTATAGCCATAAACATTAGATTCAAATAATAGAATCATATTAATATAAATAAGAGGTTGATGAAAATAATAATAATGAGACTAAAGTTTAGATAAAGAGAGTTAGTATAATTTAAAGAATAAGGAAAATAATAATTAGTAGACTATTAAACTAAAAGTATTTCTATTAATAATATATTAATATATCTTTAATTTAATATACATCTTAATTAAATAAAAGAAAACTTCCTTATTCACTTTAATTAAAGAATAATAGACTTAACTGGGAGCAATCAAGTTCGAATGCCTTAGAAATTTTAATTAAAACTTTATCTGCGTTTAAACTAACTGAGAAATTATTCCAAAATTAGAATTGGAGACTTAGCTTATTAATAAGAATGATTATGATAATTTACAAATAAGAAAGTTTAAGTCATAAATCAAAAAAAAATTAATAGATATTACAAAATTAAAATCTTAAGACTTTAAGGATTTAATGAAGCTATTAGAAACTATTTTTTTAAGAGAAAAAGGATTAATTGGGCAGAATAAGTATAAAGCACTAAGAATATTCGCTAAAAGCAAAATCAAGAAATATAAAAAGAAGAAAGTATTATAATCAGATTAAATTTCATTTAGAGATTCAAAAAAATCTTCGAAAAAAGAAAGGAACGCCTCATTAAATAATTACAAAAATGATAAAAAATAGATATAGAAAACAATTAAAGACCATAAAAATGAGCTACAGCTTTAATTATATAAATGGAAGAGAAAAATAGAATTTGGGGAAAGATATTTAATTTAATAAAATATATAGGAAATAAGACATAGAAAAAGACAGCTAAAATGAAATCAATCTAGAAAGCCAATTTTAATTTTCTCTAGTAAAATTTTGTTAGCATGTACTGATAGAAAGTGACTGAGGGATTTTTAGCAACTATTTCACAAAATTATTTAAGATATCTTAAGTTTAAATTAGGATTATAAAATTACATTGGGTATTTGCAAAAAGCTGAAGAAATGTAAATAAGATTAAAGCTAGAATATAAATGTTTAAGTTAGCTATATTTAAATTATTGTTCTTTACAATCTTTAAATATAAACTTTATAATAATAGATAAAAGAAGCACTAACTAATCTATAAATGCTAAATGCATTTAATTATAAGGAAATGTCTAAAGCTAAAATAATAAAGTATTATAAACTAAATAAAGGAATCTAATAATAAAATTAAAGTTAAAAATAATAGCATTAGTAAGCTTATATATGTAATTTAACTAAGGCTAAATAACAAAGGCTAAGAAGCTTAGTAATTTAAAAGTAACTAATAAATTAAACATTCCTTTCTTAAGTTAATCTTAATCAATAGATATCTTATACTACTATTTATTTTATTAGCAAATTATTTATTTTTACTTAATAAACCACATTTCCATTAAAATAATTGAATGAACTACCAATTATTTAAATAGTAACTTAAATTTGTATATAAGATTGTTTTATAGAATCTACAGTTAAGCTTAAATTATTTATGTGGTTTACTCATAAGAAAGAAATAAAATATAAATTAGAAAATTTTATAAATTTAGAATAACAACGAAAAAGTAAAACTTAAACTTTTAAAAACGATCTGTAGATTATTATTTCTATAGAGCTAAGATCTTCCTTTAAATTTAAGAATCTTTTTTATTTAAATATATTAATATATTTAAATAACTTTAATTATCTCTTAACTTTAATATTACTCTATTAATTTGCTTTAGATGTAATCTAGCTTAATGACTTTTTTAGTTTGAGTTAATTTGAAAATTTTAAAATCAAATAAAATGGATAATATTCAAATTACAACATAGAAACACTAATCCACAACAAAAAGTAAAGACTAGCAACCATTTAAAAAATAATGAAGAGACGAAAGATTAGTCTTTCTGTTTAAAATAACTAATTTGATAGAAGATTCTTATTCTATAGCCCATCTGATACTTTTACTATGAAAAAAAAACTAGGAAAGTTAAATCTAAGTAAAAAGAGCTAAAGCTAAAATAGAATTAGTAGATTGAGGAATATCTTTAGTGTATTTTCTTCTGATTAATCAAAGATTAAGTTACCTTTGACCTCCGGAAAAAGACTTGCCTTAAATGCATAATATTTATAGTATTAAAGAGTAGGAAAACAAATAGATTGGAACTATCTTTCGATCAAAAAATACTTAAAGACAAAAGGTGATAAGGCCTAAAATTTTAATAGGAGTAGAATTAAGTTAAGGACTTTAAGATGAGTCAATCTTAGCAAATATAGGAATATGCTAAAATTTTGTCAGATCTGATGACTTTTTTAGAAGAGTTTGAATTTACACAGCAAATAAAGGTCTGAAAATCACTAAAACTTCCTGTTGATACTAAATTAAATTGAATCTCATTAAGTTCATAAAAAGTAGAGTTTATGCATATCTTATAGCAAATAAAGAATACTGTAAGTATTATTTATTTAGATGCTAGAAAAATATCTTCTTATTCTTGAACTTACCAAGCTTTTTGATCTTAAAAGTTCAAGAGGCTTAGATCTATAAAAGTTGAAAAATTAGCAGCTATTCTATTTAAAAAGCAATTAAGAGCTTAAAGCGGAGTCTAAGAGATAATTTATAGCTTAGCAGCAAAATTTAAATAAATTTAAAGAGAAATTAGAAAAGCAACTCTTTCTTTTTAGCAAGTTAGACTTCAAGTGTTCTTAATTCCTCACAAGTAATTTTGGAATTTTTAAGATAATTTATAAAGTAAAGATCTAATTAATAAAGTAAGAAAGCCTAGTAAAGATAGAGATATTAAAGCTTGACAGGAAAAATTATAAGTGCAAGTGAAACTTGTAAGTTTCTTTGTAAATTCTAAAGAATTAAGAAAAGCAAATTCATGAGTCTGAGTGATAGGGAGAGACTTGATAGGTTGTAATTACTTTAGAACATTTGCCGAATGTAAATAACCCCTTTATCAATAAGAAGAAGAAAACTCTGTTGTTTCTTTTATCAGCTTTAGAAAAATCTGGATTATATATTTAGTATAAAAAATAAAATTTCCCTTGTAAAAATATGGAATAGTCAGTAGCTTTAGATAAGAACCCAAAGATTAAAGCAAACTAAATTGGAGCTTTAACGTTCAAACTCGAACATGCGCTAATTTTATGCAATTTAATTCTAAGAAATTTTGATTGACAATCCTTAGAAATAAAAGTACAAAAAAAGAAATTAATTGATTAGATTCTAAATAATTTAGTAGGGCTTGAGAGCTTATATATTAAAAGATATCTGAAGTTTTACTCAAAAATGACATAAATAACCAAAAAATTTCACTAAAAGGAAAGTGTATGGTTTTTAGCATATCCTGCTAGGAAATCTAAACAAGTGCTCATTTTACTATAAGAATATTTTGGCATTATAAACGATGAAAATTAGTTTTAAATTTAATAAAGGCTGTAGAAAAAACTACTTATCAAAAAATTTAGAAACGACTACTTGAGAGATTTTTAAATGATTGAAACTAAAATAGAGACTTAATTACTAGGAGTGGAAAAAAATTAGCCGCTAACTTCATAAAATATTTGAAGGTCTCAAGAAGATTAGTAGTAAATAAATTCAATCAAAAGTGTAAAAAATAAATCCTATGAAATAATAAAATCTTATTATCCTGGCGTTTCGTTTTTTATAGGGAACTCAGGGATACTTTAGAAAAGCTTTTCAAGAAATTAAAGAAGCATATTATTTAATCAAAAAGATCTTATCAAATATTTTGATTATTTCAGCCTAGCTTAAATTAAATCGAAGGCTGAAAACTGCAAAATTAGCTTATTATTTTGATTGGATAAAGCAAAAGTTTAAAAAAGAAATAGTAATCATACCAAAATTCTTAAAAATAATTTTTAAAGTGCTTGAGAACTTCTCAAACAAGTCATTGAAAGTAATTTTTGGCTTTTGCTAACATTTAGAACTAATTCCTGGATAAATTAATACGAGTATATCAAAACATATAATAAATCTTGATTAGCTATTAATGATAAATGAATAATTCTACATTTGCTTATTATTTAAGCTAAAATATTACATTTTTTTAATTCTAGACTGATTTAGTTATAATAGATGGGTTACATTTGCTTATTTTATTACTTAAATAAAGCATTAATTTGGTTAATTGGTAGATTTAAACTATTTCTATTAATGATTTAATAAGTGATAATAAAAATAAAGTTAATATTTAGTTAGTTACTTCTAACTATGACTAAGATTGCTTATTAATGTATGTACTAAATTAGATTCTAAACATAGAAGTCTATAACTATTTTACTTACTGATTTAATTAAAGTTATTCATATAAATCTAAGATTTATTTGATATTAGTAGCTTTATCTTGGTATTTAAATAATTCCAGTCTAATATTAAAGATATAATTGGTATATTTGTAAGATAATTTCTAGTTAGTAAGATAAATTAACTTAAGATATTATAAAGCTACTTATCAAATATACCTTAAAAGAAATAACTATAATAATAACTAACTACTAAAATACTACAGTCATTCTTTAAAATTTATCTATTATCTTCCTAATACAAACATACCCTTTTATACTCTATTTAAGCAGTTCATTAATTAGATTTATAATAGTATCTTTATAGCTTTAACTAGAAAAAGCTTTTCTTAAGTTTGCATGCAAATTCTATATCATAAAACTAATAAAAAAGTAAATAATCTTTAGTATTATTTAATTTAGTTTTAAAAAATTATCCTAAAATCAGAAAATTTTCGTCAAGCTAAGAATAAAAAATCAATCATGCTAAAGCGAATAATTTGAACATTTTTAAGCAAAAAAAATGTGAATTAGTTACTAAAATTAATAGACTATAATGCAAAAGAAAGAATGATTCACTAAAAATGGTTATAGTTTATTAGTCTTCAATTTCATTCTAATTTATGCTTAAAAATAGAAGCTAAATGGATATAAGAAATTTTAGAAATAGAGAATAATAAATGTTAGCAAAAAGAGTTGAATTAGATGAAGAGTAGATAGGAGAGTATTATTCTTTTGAAATTAATGAAAATGATTAAGATTAAAGAATAAATAAAGAGGTGTATTATGATAAAGCTATATTTAGGTTTGATTTACTTTTGGTTTATTTATGGTAATAAATTAGAATATCTATCAATTTAATAATATCCTATCTTGTATAGCTCATAAACTCTTGATAACAATTAAATATTAATCTGCTTATAAGATACAAATAAATGATGAATTAATCTTAAAGTCCACAGCTATTTGATTTAAGGGGAATTTTAGAAAGCACTACAATATAGTAGGTTTGTATTGATTAAAGATAATGAATAATAAAATAGTTGTTAATGATATTAGCTGTTTAACTATTTCCCCTTGATCTTTTGATTTTTGTTTAAGGTAATATTGAATTTAAATAACATGCTAATAGAAGATAATTTTTAACTTAAGTAACTTCTTTCTTGTTAATATTAATCCTTCATTATAGCTTTATTACTTCTTAACTTCTCCTCAAATTTCTAAGATTAAGATTTATTAATATAAGTGCTAAATTCTTTAGAATCATCCTTAATTTACTTCAAGCAAATCTAGATAAACTTTTATTTGTTTCCAAGATATTACAAAGCATGCTTAATAGAAAAGAATTAATAATTATTAAGGGCGAAAATAATAAAATAGTCGATGGATATAAAAGTTATAATAGGTAATATGCAATTATCTTTGTGGATTTATAAACCCAACTAGAAATTACAACCTAAAAATTGTAAGTCCATTTTATTACATTCTATTTAAGATTCTAGTATTCTCACAATAATACTAGTAAATTTGCATCTATTTGACTAAGACTTTGACTCTTATCTTTCTCTAATAATATTGTGATATTGATATTTTCTTAAAAGGTTAGTAAATATTTTCTTTATACAATACTATTTTTAATGTAAGTTATTGCTATTAATTAATTTTAAATAATCTTATAGTTTGCTTAGTATTAATTTTAGATAAAACTTATTAAAATTTTACTAATTATATAGATCCTCTACATAATATTATTAACTCTTTTATATCTAACAATCATATTATATAAAAGCCATATAACTAGTTATTATATCAACATATCTTTAATATTCTAGTTTATATACTTAAATCTATCCAATTTTATTTATTCTCAAATTATTCCATAACTTCCAGCTATATCTTTAACTATACCAATTATTCAAATTATCTTCAAAACTAAATCTATATGGCTTATTAATAATGCTTCTTAATTATACTTATAACAACATTACAGTTCATCATTTACTAGTCTCTATTTATTATACATATTTATTCCTTATTTCAATCATTACTTCCTAACTAACCTTAGTCAAACTAACCTTAACACTTCTATTTCATTTTCTCAAATTCAAAATTCCTCTTTTTAATTGAAAAACGTACCTACTATTATTACTACCTTTTTAATCTGTTGACTTTAAAATTATAAAAAGAAGCTTATTGATGCTAATTGTAAAAGAAATATCATAAGCATATTAAAAGATTCAACTCTATGATTAACTTTATTGTATAGCAAGCATTCATCATTAAGATTTAGCATATAACAGACTCTCGTTACGTAATTTATATATAAGAACCTAGTTAAAAAGGTAAACTACAAGGAAATATTTATCAAAAATGCTATTGCTATACTTTTTAGAAGATTTCAGGTTGATCTAAGAAAATAACTGAAGAACCAATCGTTTGAAATTCTAAATTTTACTTCAAGGCTAGTGCTAATAATATAGAAATCAAGAAATTTGGAAAATATTGAAGTTTTAATAAGCATTTACTGGCTACATTTATCTGATAAAGTGCTAGAAATTTCAATATTCTTTCTGGCTTTTCATTTCCTAATAATAGGAAGCAATCTTTTGTAAGCTAATCACTAGTAAAATTATCAAGTATATTTATAGGCTGAGTTTTGATTGTATTAGGCTTTTTGCAAATCTAAATTTATTTCTTGGAATAGCTTAAATTAATTTTAACTGAATTTTTTCAACAATGATTACGATAATCCAAAATTTAAGCCCATTTTAGTATTTCCTTCAAGAACTCTCTACTATTAAAACTGTATGTTACTGCTATTTTACCTAAAAGCTTTCTTACTAAATATGGCTCTTTATCTAAGCTTTTTAATCTTTATTCCAGCTAGGATCTTTTAAAAGAAAAAAATAATTCAGTAGTGTTAATGTTAAAATTTCTCTTTGCTTATAAAATTCTTCTACCATACTTAAGACAGATAATAGTCAAACAAATCTAACTAATTTTATAAATCAGCGGGCAGAAGTCTTATTATAAAATGTAGTGCTGAATGAACAAGTTTACTCGTAATTTTTTAACTTCTAATGCATTTTTTTTTTTAATGGAATATTTCTTCTCTTTTTGTTATGAAGTGAAAATATTTCCGATTATCTGGTGAATTCGCTAATTACTGATTTCTTCAAGGTAGCTTTTTCCACCCTGTCGACTTGTTAGAAACTTACTTCACAACAGGATAAGTAAAGCGACCCTTAGAGTAGTGTTTTTTCAAGTCAGCGACCTCTTTCTGTGTCTTCTACGTCTCTTTACACGCCAGACAAAAATCAAACTCAACAAAGTCTTCTTTCACTGTTGATCATGCCAAGTTCGTCCCCTTGGCCAGCTGAGACATTTTAAATTCTTGCATATTCTTAGTAATAAATCTAAGCTAAAATAATCAAAGTTCTAAACGCTTCTTAGTATTCTAAAATATTTGGAACTTCTATCAAAGTACCTAAAAGAGCTAGCAGTTGCTCATATATGAGATTTTATTATTAGATTGAGTCAATTCAAATTTCTTTTAGAGCTTAAATATTTCCAATTTAAAGTAGTACTTAGAAAGAATACCTTTGATCACTTTATAATATATTCGTTACAAAAAGACTAGATTTTCTCTAAACTTCATCTTTAAGTAAAAATTTAGAAACTTCTAGCCTAAGCTGAGATTATTCCTTTTTAGTTACCAAACTTCTATATTAATTAGAAACCATTTTAGCTTATCTAACCTTACTATTATATATTTAGACTATTTTAAAATTAATTAGAATAATTAAAAAGATGGTGGGAGCTGAGATTGACCTTCTGAATCATACTTTCTGGTTTTATGGCTAGGAAAAAGTTCCTTTCCTGTCTCTGAGAAAGTCCCTGGTCAAGCTAACCTTTGCAAGGGAACGCCTTCCTTTTGATTATCCACTCCTGGTAGGGGCTTGAAGCCTGGCTGCCCATAGCGATGGAGCTCCCTGGCAGCTGCTTTTCGAAAGCAACAGAATATCCCCGTTATCCCATGAAGGGAGTGTTGGGGTCGTTAAACTGCAAGAAGTTACAGTCCAAAACTCTTTTAGTTTAAAAATAAATTAAAATTAATTAGAATCTTTTTATATGAAAGTAATTTTCCATTTTATTCGGAATAAGCGAGAAACAAAGCAACAGTTAATTAAAGGTTTGGAAACTTAAAGTGAAATTACTTGTTTATTAATTCCATTTTTATTACCTATTCTAATACTGTAGCATGACATATCACTTTTTTAGTTCAAAAGAAAAAATCCCAGATTACTCTTGTCCAAAGTTTTTTAGAGTCTAGAAATCTATTAATTCTAATGATTTAATCTTCTCTTCTCTTGCGCTTCTAAGTATTTACCAAGTATTTGGCATATCTATATAAAGATTTTTTAGGCTTAAGTTGATATTTCAAGTTTATTTAGTTACAATTTAAAAATTAGCTCTAATATTTAGTAGCGTTTTGCTTAACACCTACACTAATAGTCATTAGATTAATAAATCAAAAAAGTAGCCACATAGCAAATAATTTGAAATGATTGAGTTAAGAATTTTAAATAGATTTAGTATATATAGATATATACCTTAATAATAGATAATTCTTATTTAATTTGATAGTTTATAAATATCTTAGAGTATCTATTAGTAATCATAGAGTTGCTTATTAACTGTACAATTGCTTTACTGAATCTAATTAATTTTATTAGCTTATAATAGCTTTTTAATATCTTAAATAGATATTAAATTATTTACAGCTAATATATTTAACTAAGTTAGCTCTTTCTCTCTTATATCATCGCACTGCTTTGTTTTATGTAGTTATAGAATCTTTTATTTTATGACTATCTTACTATTTTTAAATCTATATATACTTCAGATTAAAACCTATTTTATATATATCTCTTTAATTAATTCTTAAAAATAGAGTAATAGAAAGCTAGGTTAGTTATAATAATGTTTAATAATGCTAGTAAGATTATAAAATATCAATAAAGCTATTTAGCTTAAATAGAAGATGCTTATTAATATAATTAACTATATTATTAAATGCTATGTAATACTCTAAATAATATTAATAAGCATTTAACTTACCATCTATTTTAGAGACTATTATTATACTTAGATTAATCTATTTTCTGTTTATTTTATGATATTCTAATATTAGTTATCGTTTCTAAGTTTAATTTTATATAACCTTTACCTTTAAATTTAATCATTTACATCTTATTAACCTTTTTAAATGCTTTCTTATTTTTTATTAAGATCTTTCACAAAGTATTTTAAATCTAGCGCTTAAAATTATAAAAAAAGATTAAATTAAATTTAATATGCTTATGGAAATTATAAGATGTAATAGAAAGCAATGGCTATGTTTTAGTAAACTATCAATCATTTTTAAATGTTAGTAAAGAGAAATATTTTGAGATACTTGAGAATCGTATAAAGCATTCAAATATAGTAATGAAGATTTAGAACTAGATACTATAATTAAAGTATAAACAAGCTATAAAAATATTCATTAAGACAATAAGAAAATGATAAAGAGGCATTGATTTGTTATAATATGAAAATAGTCTTTAATTGATAAAACTTTGAAGTGTGAAGTTAGGAAGTGATTATGTTTTAAGGCAAAAATATATACTCAATCAAATAAACGCTTTTAAAAGATATTATCCTTAATATAAAAGTATATTTATACCTCATTTAATGGATATAAATCCTTAATACTGTTAGAAGATATAAAATACATAAATACTTTTGTAAAGAATAAAAGGCTAAAATCTAAGTTTAGAACTACTTTTAAAAGAGAAAAATATAATAAGTTTGGTAAAAAAAACATTAAATCTACATGATGCTCAATGTTTTAACCAAGATAAGCTTATTTTCACAAAAGATTTTTGCTTAATCAAATGGAAAAATATGAATTATGATTAAAGTTAAGAGAACTTCTTCAAAAAATTAAGATCCACATAAAGAATAGACTTTCATAATATAGTATGTTGATAAACTTTCATGGTAACAAGTATAAACTTCTTATAGCTAAACTAATAAATTTTAGAATCTTGTAATTTGTGATTTTATTACTTAAGTATTCTATAAGTTTGGAAGAAGTTGCGAATTAACTACTGATATATAAAGGAAGTTAAAATTGTAGGGTTTTTGAATAGAATGTTAATGGTGTAGGATAGATGTTTTTGCATAATGAAAGATAGAAGTTTGAATAAAAATGAATAATATAATAAAGAAAGTAGATAACTCAAGAAATGTAGCGATAAACAATTTTTAAAAAGTTAAATTTATGATATTTGCATATATAAAGTAATATATTGGGTTTTAAAATCTTGAAGAATAAAATGAATTAGAATAGTTTATAAAGCATTAAGATTGATTGTTTTGAAGATTATACAGGTAATTAGTACGGTGATATAGAATGTTTATTTAGTTTTGCTAATTAGCTATTATGTATCAACTTTCTAAAAGTTTAAATCTAAAGCTTATAAAGGATACTATTATTCCATAAGTTACAGGATTTGTTAAAATTAGAAATATTTATATTTATGTACTTAAAGTTCTGATTGGTTCTATATATGAGGGAAGTAAAAAAGGATTAATTATATAGAGTAAAAATGAAATAGGATTAAACTTGAGGATCTGATAATGTTTAGTAGTTTTAGATAATGAAATACTAATAACCTAATAAACTTTAGCAAAATTAGAAATTTGTTAAAGAAAGTCTATAAAAGAACACATTTATGACAATTATGTTTAGATTTATTGGTAGAATTTAAAATTTTTAATTTTTTTACCAGAAAAATAGTAAATTAAGTACTCAAAACACTTTATTAGAATTACTATTTCTATTTATATGTTGAAGAAATATTTCTATGAGCTTTAATAAAATTTCGTTTGCGCTGCCATATCATTTTTTTAGTATAACTAATTCTAAATGTGATAATTATGATATTTACTTGTGTTAATGTCATTAGAAATTATTAGAAATTTGAAAGTGAATTAGATTGAAAGGTAGCATAAGAGCTAAGTTTATTAAAAAATGATATAAGTAAGTATATAAAAATATAATGATTAAATTAATAAGCTAATAAATTCATAAACTATTTATTTCATTTAGCTAAAATATTATGAAACGTTAAAAGAACTAGAAAATGTTTTAAAATTATTAAAACATAAAAATAAAATAAATCTCACCAAAACAAAGGAGTAATATCATTTCGCTTTTGTTAAAAGAACAATTCTCAGTCAAAATAGCAAAACTTATATATTTGTTATAAATAAAGCCTAGTTTATAAGTATTATCGCTATATCTCTATATCCTTAAATGTTAATCCTATTTTATTATGTATTCATATATTTAACTACATATCATGTATTATAAATTTCAATTTCATAATTTATATAATAATAAGCAATCAAAATTTAAGTATTCAAGTTAAAAAAGCATAATCAATATCGAATACAATCGAAAATTTCAGTGCTATTTTATACAATTAAAACTTAATTGCTAAATACTTCTCTTTTAGCTTATCTATCTTTAAGAAAATATGATTAATAAGTAGAAATATTCCATCTTTGCAAGTTTAATAACCTAGGTATATATTTTAGAATTATATAGTATAACTTAAAAGTTAATTCTAAATAGATTATTAACTAATTAATATAAAAAGCTACCATTTTTATAGTTTATAAAAGAAGCAATAGTAAATCAAATCATTCATTTTATTCTAATAATCTTTATAGAAGACTTTTAAAATCTCAGGATTTAGATTAAGATTTTTGCTGTTTAAAAAAACACCACCAAACCCTAGAGAAGTTAAAACCAAAAAGGTTGCCAATCAAATTTAAACTCTTCTCCTCAACAGAAATCTAGGAAATAGACAAAAATATAATACACTCGGAAGTCACTTAATTCACCATCAAGCAATTAAAGTAGTACTGGTCCTCCAGGAAGGATTAAAGAACTGAAGAAAAATAATTAAAAAAAATGGAAGAATTTGAAATAGAATCAAGACTCATGATTTAAGAAAGTAAACTTAAAGCCTTTTGATGCATTTAAATGATCAGAACGGCCAATCATAAAACAAGCAACAGAAATATAAAAAACTGTAGAATATAAAAAATTGAAGAGAATCACCAAAAATTACAGCGATAAATGGAACTAAGAGAATAAGAAAACCGTCCAACGATAATCGAAGAAGAAAAAGCTCAAAATTTAAATTTAGATAAATGAAAATATCTATTAAAATAGCTTTCGAATGAGTATGTAGAAAAGATGGTAGAAATTTCGTAATTTCAAATAAGAATACTGAAACTATTAGACGAAGTGAGAGAATAAAAAGAAGAGAAAAATTATCTTGTAAAAATTAGGAAATATATACAAGAAAAAATCCACCAAAAATATCCAAGAAAGAAGAATTTTTTTGGATTACATTCATAGCAAGGAGAAGAGTTATATAGACTTACATATTTATATATTTAACCTCTAGAGTAATCTAGAGGTTGGCGAGAAAGAGGTTGAAATAGCTCCAAGAACGTGAAAGATTTAATTGTTATTGTATTTATACTTGATAATATGTATAAAAAGCTTTATGAATATAAAATGTAATTTTATACCTCTTGGAATAGGATAATTTTACATAATATATATAAATGGTTGCTACTCATTTTAATATAAATTTATAATATAATAATTAAAGTTACTTACATTCTTTATATTCTATTATATTTGATTGAATCTTTATATATTTACAAAAAGTAAAATAAATTAAGTAACTAAAGATATATCAAAAGGTTCAATTTACTATACAAAAAATCTAAAGTAGAGAGTGATAATTCATCTACTAGATTAATAAAATTAGAAATATATTGTGAGGTAATGCTTTAACTATTCAAGAAGAAGTATTTTAATGCATTAAGTTAAGGAATTTTAAAACTATTTAACAAAATTATTTCTTCCTAAAGTTATTTTATAGAGAACAATATCTGAAAAATAAATATATTTCTATTTCATCTTAAAAATACAGAATAATCTGAACAATATAGTATAATGGATATCATAACTATCTATTAAACTCATTTAATCTTGATAAGATAATTTCTATATATAGTTGAGAAGCTTATGAAGATTTATAAAATGATGAAAAGAAGACATAGCAAATTTAAAGTAATATAATATTAAAAATGCTATATATTTTAATTAATACGCATCACAATATAATATTATGTTTAAGTTACATTTAATTAGATACAAAAATATTTATATTTTAATATTAAATATTAAATCTATATGTTTATATGTTTTTCACAGTTGAGAAAATGATATATCATTCTAATTTTCTTCGGTTGCAAGATAAGCTATCTACTATTTAGAGGCATCGCTTTGCTTTTCTTTTTGCACATTTTATTATAATGTTAATTTCTAATCTTCCTATTATATAAAATTATCTTCATACCCCTCTTAGATTATTTCTAAACCTTAAGAATAATCTAAATTATTATTATTTTTTTTATTTTATACTAATATTTTTCTTATATTATCTTTTTAGGATTTAGCATGCATTTGGGAGTATAAAATATCTTATATCTCTTTTTCTTAGTTAGAATAATCAGAAATTGTAATTTCTTACTCTTTGAGACTCTTTACTTATTAAGAATCAACACTTTGAAATAGTTCTTATTGCTAATTAGTTGTTTCGTTCAGTATAGTATTTTCTATATTTTAGTCATAGTAATTCTAATTAGCTAAGTAAAAAGCTTCAAAATGCTCATACTTATCGAGAAAATCTGAAATTCTTGCATTTCAGTAGCTTTCTTATGTAATAAAAGCATTTTAATTGAGTTAGTAGCATAGATCTTTTAAACTAGAGTCATATATAAAATATCATTCTATAGACTTCATTAGTTATATAACTTGCTCATGCTAGAATATTTGCCTAAGCTGTTTACTATGTTTGTTTTCTTAATCTAAATTAAATAAATGTTGTTATTTAGATTCTTGTTGTGGTTTTTTTAGTTACAGAAGAGCTTATTAATACATAGTCTTAGCTTGACACATTTCTATACTTTGAGCATCATTTTAGTTTATTATTTATCTCAGTTTTCTACTATTTTTTATAGTTGAATTTTGTTTTTGTAGCCTAGACATTATAAATAGGAATGCCATTTAGAAGGAACTTAGCTCAACTTAAATCTAATTAATTGAATAAGTTACTTAATCCATTATAATATAACATAGACATTAGCTGCAACCTACAAAATAAAGACTATTATATCAAGAACTTCATAACGCTAGCCTGAGTTAAAGTAAATTCCTAGATACAGTGTGAAAGTAACCACCATCAAGTATGTTATCTCTAAGTTGTTAAGATCGTTATTATAAGGCTAGTACTTATGTTATAGGTATAAGCATAAAGATAGTATAGACATTAAGCATCAGTACTAGAAAATGATAGAAGTATTCTATAGAAAAACGAAAATTAAAGAAATGCTAAACTTCTGGAAAAACTTAACGAACTCTCAGAAATAGAATTACTCCTTAAATCCTATTGTAAGAAAGCCTAATTGTGACTTAATAAGATAAGATTTGATTATTTTTCTATTTCTATATAAATAAATTATAACTATCAAAGGAACTAAAATTCCATAAAAAAGTAGTCCTGGTAAAGCAAAAATGAAGATAAATTGCATGTGTTTTCCTTGCCAGCATACAATATCAGTTTAAGCATTTAATACTTCATTATTTTCCGAAATACTTAAGCAACTGAAAGCACTGAAAATTGTCTATATTAAAGATGTATAAATCTAAAAGAACGAAACGCTCATTATAGTTATGCAAATAGATTTGTTAAAAGCTTTTTGCTTTAATATAGCTCATATAGTTAGTACTATAAGAGTGAGGATTAAGATGATAAAAGGAAGAGCTATTTTAAAAATTACTTTGTTGTAATAAAGTTTTTCTCCTTCATATTATAGACAATCAAAGTTAAAAATGTTTGAAGTAATTTAATAATATCCTAAATTTAACTGAAAGAATCTACTAAAATAATTAGGCCAATAAAATTTGAAGTTCTAAATAAGAACAGAGAATTACATATAGTTTGTTAAAATCTTGAAATAAGCACCATAATATGAATCTTCCTTACTAGCAGATATCAAAGTTTATCTTACTAAATAAAGTATAAAAATACTAAACATAAATATTATTATCAAAGTTGTTATTATCTATTTTTTTATATCTAAACATTTTTAGCATTTATTATCTTCGTCTTTTGCTCAATCTTTTTCACAAAAATCACACAAAACACCTTTATACCCATTTTCACATTCTCCTTATCAATTTAATTATTTTTATAGCTCTACTCTTTCATAGCTATCAGTTGCTTATAGATATTTATTTTCATAGCTATTTTTTATTTAGGTTCCTAAACATGCATCAGAATTAGGGCATTTTTGAATATGATCTGATTTGAAGTTTTCTCTCCAATATCCTTTTTTTTGGAACTATCAAATTACTTCCAAAACATTGGCTCCTTACATGCATTCTTTACACTTAGTATCATTCGTGCTTAATGAATATTACCCATAGAAACAATTTTAGCATTCATTACCATTTATCAGTATTTATCCTGCTAAGCACTGCTATATTTTTAGTTAGAAGTTAAGAATGTTTTATTTACTTGAATCTGAAGGTAAATTATTTTGGTCAATTGCATTTGTTTCCAGTTATAAATGAACTTAAGTTCCAGGCTTACCTTCGATGGTAATATCTTTTATATAGAAAACACCTTCTTAAGAATAGACTCTCGTTTTACCAGAAAGTTCTGAGTCATTATTATAAATTTGAGCTATTGAGGTATAATCAGTTTTTACAATTTGACCAAAAATATCTGTAATGAAAACTTCACTTTCAGAAATAGGAAATCCTGGTAACTAATTTGCTAACTATCTCTTAGAGTTATTTGAATTACAATGGTCTAAAACATCTTCTACTTTTTAATTGTTTAAAGCATAAGCGAAAGATCCAAAGTTGTTTCCATAAGTAGCAGAGTTGTTTTTAAAAAGAGGACAGATTTCCTTACTTCATACATCAGGAATAAAAATAGGTAAGACTCCTTAAAAAGAAATAGCTCCTCCTTCACTTATGTAACTATAGATTTTATTATTGAAGAATAAGTTATTTTCTAGTCTATACTCACAAGACTATTGTTAGTCGCAAGTTAATCTTAAAGCTGCTCCCTTTTATATTTAGTCCCCTTTTATTTGATTGTTTTTGAGCAAATTATTGTAGAAAGTTACATTTGCGTTTTAGCAAAAGCCAACTCCTCCCTATTGTGTAGCAGAGGAATTTTGAAATGAGTTATTTGAAATGAAGTATTTATACTTTAACCTATCATTCAAAATAGTAAAGCATGAACCTGACTTTGCTTATTGATTAAAGCACTAGCAGTTAAGTATATCTATTTACGAGTTTAGAGAATAAACAGCTGATCCATAATCATTATTACTCAATCCATTAACTAGGGTTGCATTCACTAAACTTAGTTGACTTGAATCTACTATAGCTAATGCAGTGCTTTAATAATTGGCTATATAACACCCTTGTATAGACATCTATGAGTTTTACATGTATACAACTGATCCTTAGTATGAAGAATTGATCTTTTCAAATAATGAGCTTTGAATGCTTAAATTAGATTAAATAGCATATATGACAGCACCTTAAATAGCTCTCATCCTTTAGAAGCTAATTTGGTTTAAAATTAGAACTGATTAAGTTAAATGTATAGCACCTCCAAAGTTTGCTTCTCCATTTATAAATGAAGATGAAAGAACATTTATATATGACTACTACTCTCCCCTTATGAAAGTACCAGTTAGTGCTTATTGATTCTAGAACTAAGTTTGTTCAATAAAGATTTCAGAATTTTGACAATGTATTCCTGATGAATACTAAAGTGCTTGATTTGATAGAATTTGAAGGTTTTAGAGATTTAATCTACTTTAGTAAGCGAAAATTAGACTAGTCTTCATATGATTATTAAATAGATTGGTGTTTCTTAAAATATTTGGTTGTAACTATTTAGCAGTTCATAGATTAATAATTCCAACAGTAAAGGCTTTATTATCATAGATTTGAGTATTGCTTATTTGAAATAGAGAATTCTAACTGAATATAAAAGCTCCTTCATCTGCTTCATTATTAGTAACTAAAGCATCATTTAAATTCAAAGTACTTCTAAGCTCCATAAAAATTACTCCCCCTTTACTTTTAGCTTTATTTTTATAAACACTTACTTAACTTACTATTAAGTTCGTTTTGGAGAAGTGAAAAACAGCTCCTTCATCTGCTAAGTTATTATAGAATTGGGAATATTTAATCGTAATATTAGATTGCTATGATTTCATGCACCCTCCTATATTAGCTTAATTATCATAAACTTTAATATCTTCCATTTAACAATTTACTTACGAAAAATAGAAAACTGCTCCTTCAAAAGCTTCATTTTTCATAAACGTACTGTTATAAATTCTAACTTTGTCTTAGCTTCCTACTATGGCTCCTCCAATATCTCGCACTTTATTGTTATAGAATAAGCTTCCTATTATTTCTTAGTCACTAAACTATGACTTTATTGAAGACCCTTCCATTCCTAAATTTCCACTAAATGTAGAGTTAATTATTTTACTAACTGTCTTAGTTAAAGAAACCATAGCTCCATATATATTAGAATTAAACCGAATTTAACAATCAAGTAAGCTAAAGTTCTTATTAGTTATCTCTACTAAAGCTCCACTATTAATAACATTTCATTTCATTTCACTCTCTATTATTCATGTATTTACACTTATAGCTTTTATTAAACCTCATTAAGCGATATTATAGCTAAAGTCATTCCTATCAATCAACCATTCCTTCATTTAAGCACCATATAAAATATAACCACCGGAGTTCTTATGGAATTAGCATTTCTAAACTTATAAGCTATTGATGTTTGCTATTTCTAATAAGCTTCCATCAGACGCTTCATTACATTAAAATAACTGTCTTTTATCAAAACTGATTCAGCTTCTGTTATATATAAGCAGCTTCCATATTTTGCTTTGCTTTCTGATACTGTTATTTAGCTTATTTATAAAAACCCATTTTACTAGTAAATAAAACCTCCTGCGTCAAAAGCCTAGTTTTTGACAGACTTAGTATGCTCTAAATAAATGCTAGAATAAGAGCCATAAATAAAAGCTCCTTTATTAGCTTTATTATACTAAGTATTAATATAAGAAATGTAAGCTTCTGATTAATCCAAATAAAGTCCTCCTTATTCCAAAGCTAAGTTATCAAAAACTTCCAAATCTGAAAGGATCACTTTTTACTTCATGAAATACGCGATACTTCCATAGAAAGCTTAGTTGGAGATAAAGGAATTATTATAGATTTCTAATTTATTTTGATATACATCGAAGTAAAAAGCTAAAACTCCTCCTTACCTAAATGCAGTATTTTCAGTAAAGATGCTATTTTTTATTTAAGTTAAATTAGAATTCTAATAAAATAAAAATACTCCATTCCATACTAAAGCTTTGATTCTTCGAGCAATTACGTTTTGAATAGAAGTAACTTAGGAGAAGTATGTATATATAGCACCTCCATAATTTGCTTAGTTATCATCAAATAAGCAATTATCAACAAAGTTTATTACGCCATTATTAGTAAAAATAACTCCCCCATAATCTAATGCTTCATTTGATAGAAATTAGTTGTTGGTAATTAAATTAAAAGTAGAGCCTTATAAATACAAGCAGCCTTCTTATAAAGCTGTGTTGTTGCTAAAATAATTGTCTTTAATAGTATTAATCTCTGATTATCATGTTAAGGCTATAACTCCTCCAAACTAACCGGCTTAGTTATAACTAAAGGAATTAGAAGAAATACTAGTTATTTTAGAAACTTCTAAAGCTAAAAATCTTCCTTATTTTGTTAAGGCTACATTACTTATAGCCCTATTATTTTAAATCAATGCATATTTGAATCTTAACTATAAATGGAACCTCCTTCCATAGCAATATTTTCAATAAAAGTACAGTTTTCAATAAGAAAAACGGAAGAGTCTTAGATTCAAATAGTGGCTCCTCTAGTAATTGCTTAGTTTTAAGTAAATAAGTTATTTATAATCAGTTAAACTTTAGAGCTTGCATATACATCAAAGCATCCTGCTGCATATCCTGCTTTATTTTAATAGAAAATATTTCCTTCAATTTGCTAAATCTCAGAATTATAAGTAACTCCAAAAGCTCCTCCTTTAGTAGAAGCATAATTATGATAAAACTAATTATCTCTTAAAGTATTTATAAAAGAATCCTATAATTATAGAAACCCTCCAAACTAATTAGCACTATTCATTTTACTGAATATATTAAAAATTTCAAGTATTAAAGAATGCTATAAAAGCAATCCTCCTCCATTATTCGCTAGATTATATTCGAATCAACTATTTTTTATTTGTTAGATATTCGAAGACAAGCAGTTTATGGCTCCTCCAAACTAATTAGCCTAATTTTGAGTAAACTGATTTTCTCCTATTGTGCTTACATTAGAAAACCATAAATTAATACTTCCTCCTGAGTATTAAGCATAACAAAGAGTAAAAATATTATTACTTATTTCAACAAAACTAGAGCTCAATGCAAATATACCACCTCCTTATCAAAAAGCAGTATTTTTAATAAACTGACTGTTTCTTATAAAATTAATATTTGATTATTACGAACCTAAGAACCCTCCCCCATTTAAAATAGCTATGCTTTGATATGATGTAATGTTCGATATTTCATTTATATTAGAAACTAGTGATAATAATGATCCTCCTCAGTCTGCTTTATTTTATATAAAAGAGCAGCTTAATATTGAAAGGATTGCAGAATATTATATATAAATAGCTCCTCCTGATGCTGCTGAGTTCTCTATAAACTAACTGTTTACAATTAATTCCATTTATGTATTCTTAGCATAAATAGCTCCTCCCTATTATTCTGCTATATTTTAAGTAAACTAGCTGCTTCAAATAATGCTTATATCACTATCTAAAATATATAAGAATCCTCCTTCTTAAGCTTAGTTAGAAATAAATTAACTGTTATAAAAATATAAGTTAGAATTATCTGAATATAAAGCCCCTCCATTATAAAGTCCTTTATTGCTTAAAAACTTACTATCAAGCAAATATAGTTCTGTATTATATGCAAATATTACTCCACCAAACTAACCTTAATTATTAATAAATTAGGAGTTATATATTTATAAGGTAGAGTCAAATGAATTTATAGCAGTTCATAATGCTACATTTTAATAAAAAATTGAATTATAAACCAGCAAATGGCCATTCACTGCATTTATGGCTTTTATTCCATTTCCAATAATCATACTATCTACTATATAAACTTCCGAACTATAAGCTTATAAAAATTATCCTTCATTACTTGGCTGATTTTTAAAAATAGATGATTATTAAAAACTTATCGCACTGCTCTTTAAATAAAAATAACTTTTGAATCTAGCTGCTAAACTGATAATATTGATATTGTAAAAGAACATGAAGGAGTTATTTGCTCTAATGAAATAGTTGTTATTATATTAAGAGCAATCTACTTAGTCACATGATTTTCCATCAAGTAATAACTACCCATCTATAATTAAATTGTTTATGTTTAAATAATCGTTTTATAAAATGAGAGTTATATCCGTTTTTTTTACTTTTACTGTTGAATTCTGTTTTTTATTTAAACACATAGAAGAATAAAAATCACTTAAACATTTTTCGTAGGTCTAAATAAAGATTGACTTAGGAAGCTTTGCTTGAAATCCTCCTCTTATGATTTCATATTCATTTAAGCATCAAGGACAATTCAAACAATTTAGAAAATGCTCATGAGGAGATAAATAGACATTGTGAAAACTTCCTTCACTTAATTCAAAGAGAACCTAAGAGAGCGAAGTGAAAGGGAATTCCTTCGAGCCGTTAGAGAAATTAAGTCCAAGCTTCTTGAAAACCTCAGGAGTAGTCACATAAACCTGAGCCGCCTAGCTTAGAATAAGAGAGAATTTAAAAAGAACAAAAGCTATAAGGATTTGCTTCATTCCTTTTATTATAAATTAAACCAAATAAAATAAAATTAAATACAGCTTGCTATATTAATACAAATAAAGAAGCTATAGAACTAACACTTATTTAACTTAGCAGGTTTAATATTGTACAAATATACAATTTTCTATTTAATAAGGAATAAACATACATTTATTTAAGAAAAAGGATATTCCTAACAATTAACTCTCTTTATTTCTCTTATAACTAATTAAATTTTAACTAACTAGTTTAGCTAATATAAACTAAGGCTAAGTGTAATTTTAGTAGCTTTTATTATTTAGCTTCTTTGACTATTTTATAAATAATCAATATTTGGAATGCTTAAATTAGCCAGCTATAAATTAATAAATATTTGTAGATATAAACAAGCAAAATAACCTTTATAATTTTAGATTTATAAGATTTACTATTAACTATTAATTTAATAGCTAATGCTACTTTTTAGAAATTATGAAGCATAAGAAAATGCATATATAATAAATAGGATATGCTATCAACTTTCTCTCTCTTTATAATAGACTTATAAAGATAAAATAAATTTAGAAATTCATTAGATAAAGTAAAGTCTTATCTTTGAACTTTTACTTTAAGCAGGACTTTGAACTAGGGGATATGATTAATTAATTAAAAAAAATAAGCGTCATAAATAAATGTCAAACTAAAAAATACATTTATAGCTAAATTTTTATATTGAAGTAGATGCTACATATATTTTTACTATTAGTGCTCTTCTTATAAGTGCTATAGGTATAAAACTTAGTAAATTATCTATTCTATATATCAAATCTAAGCCAAATTTAAATCTTCGCAAAGCTGCTTAGTATAATAATTATATTCTAAAGAAAAAAAATTTTGGAAATATTCTGATTTAAATAAATAAATAATAACACTAATTTTCTAGTTTGTACTCGAAATTTAATTTTTACCTTAATTAAACATCAAATATATAAGCTAATTAATTATTTAATCCTATTCATTAATTATATCATTAATATAAACCATATAACTATCAATCATAAAGGCTTTATAGTTTAATTAAAGCTATATTTCCCATTTATTAATCTATATTAAGGATAAATGTAAACCATTCTCTTATATGAAAATGTATTATTTACAAAATTTTAATTCTAAGAAGCCGATAATTCAGATATTTACAAATCACTTTAAGTCATAGTTAAGATAAATTTATCTTACTTTCTTCCTTAAAACTTACCTAAAAGAGATAAAGTTAAAATTATTTGAAGGTAATAATTAATAGAATGTCTCTATTTTAAATTAGCTTACAAATGAGGAAAATTTCTAATTATTAATATAAGCTACTATTATTTATCAACTAGGAAAAGTATATGATAAATCCTTTATTCTATATTTGTAAAGAAACTCTATAACTTTTATATTTTATTTATCATAATTGGCATTTAGAAGATAATTATTATCGTTTTATGTATTTATTATAAAATTTTTTAAAGTTCTGTAAAAGTATTTTATGGAACTAGTTGCATAATAAATTCATAACTATATGAGTAAGCCAAGACTTTCAAATTCTTAAAAGGAAGTTTAAAATATCGAAATCAAGAATATTAAAATAAATTTTAACATGAACAAAAGCAGAAGTAAAATAGCTTTTGCTATATACTTATTAGACTTTAGATATTTTATTTAGATTTCTTTGAAAGTTTAGCAAAAGCTTTGCTTTAAAAAATTGGTTTTTATAAAGCTGTATATTTCAAAATGGTTTATCTCTCCACCAACTCTTCATTTCCCTCTTAGCATTTCAGTCGCAATAAAAACTTATAAAGAAAGCTCCTCATTTAATTATGCTATTTATTTATAATTTACATAGCTACTTTAGATTCTAATAGCTTAAATTAAGTTATTAAGATAAATAGCTAAATATACGAATTTACTAAATTTTAACCTTAATGAAAATAATTTCTTAGTTACTAAGTTTAGTTAGATTATTTCTAATATTCATTTAGCTATATAAATAAATAATCTAATTGCATATCCCATCCTCTCAAACCATACTTAAAATTACTAATCTCAACTATTATCTATCAAATTAGCTTTTGGAACAATTTCTAGTTAAATATTAGATTTAACTTGATTTTAAAGAACAATAAGCTTTTATTTTTTAAAAGACACACTATTAAGATAAATTAATTCTCGTGTTTTGATATAATAATATAAACTGTATAAGTCTAAGAAATTATGTTTAGCATTTATATAATAATAACAAGTATAAAGCATCATAATATACTAAATCTAATAATTTAGAAAAGTTTTACCTTTTATTAAATTAAGAATGTAATAAATACAAAATTTTATTTTAGAATTTTTAAAGCGTTCAAAGGTATCAAATTTAAACAAATTGGTTATAATTTATTTAATTATGAAACAAATCGTTAAATACAATGAATTTTACTCTTATCCCCATAGTCGAAGGCGCCTGATAAAATTTTTCTTAATATTTATTTAATTTAATTTTTATCTTTCTAAATGTATTTTGTTCTTCAAGCTTTGATAAAAAAAATTTTATTTATTGTTTGTTATTGATATTTGTATATTTTTAAAACTATTCCTCTGATTTTTGAAATGCTTACTCTTTTTATTTTATCTTATATTTATTTAATTCTGAATTTTAGATAATTATTTGATAGTTATAATTTAATTTGCATATAATAAACTAGCTCTAAGTTTATAATAATTTTTTATTTACTTAATAATCCTAAAGCTATTTTATTAAATTAAATTGTTTTCTAATTAATAAAATTTAAATAATAAATTTCTATTTAAGTTGTCTTATAATTTAGGAATTAATCTTTCATATAATATTATTTATGGAATTTTTCTTAAGCAATTATCTATAATTAGAAGTTTATATCTCTAGTTATGCAAAAATCCTAAAACATTTATTAGGATTTATAACTATCTATCTAAATTCTTGTTTTTGCCTACCAAAGTTTTAAAAATAAAAATGCTTTAATCTGTTTAATTAGGTTCTAAATATTAAAAATGTAGATAATTTAGCTTATTTTTATCCTTTGCTTTAATATTGATTTAGCTTAATAAATTTCTCTTTATTTCCTTTTATTTATTCTTAATTACATTGCTATATAACTATTAATAAGCAAACTATCCTAAAATTTTATTAGTTTTATCTGTTTATGAAGTTAAAATATAGAAGTTTATTTATTTATAATTTAGCTATTTTATTAAATCTTCTATCTAATTTAAAATCAGTGCATATCTATGCAAGAGGTAGTTAAGAACTATCTATATTTGGTTAGATAAATCTTAATTGAAAAACCGCAAAAAATAATTAATTAGTCAGATTTCTAGAAATAAAAATTAAAAAGTAAATAGCTAGTTAAAGCATTAAAAGAGAGTTTACTTATATAAATAAAGGTATAAAGAATCTGATGAATTAAGAATAAAAAGTTTTTCATTTATTTTTTGGAAGAAAGAAGTTATAAAAGCTTTAATAGATATTAGTGAAAGTTATTAAGTTGGAAATAATAAAGTTTATAATTAAAATAAATTGTTAAGTTTCATAATATGACTAATAAGATTATTATTTTCATCTAGCTAACTAAAACATTCTAATTATAACTAGCATAAATTATCTAAAAAATTAATTGATATTAAAGTTGTTTGATGATTTAGTAACTTTAAATTATCTTATTTTTTTAAATAATAATTAAAATAAATCGAAACTTATAAGAGAAAATTGATAAATAAATTAATTTATTAAATAATAGATTCTGTATATTAGCCATAAGTTTATATCGATAGTAAATCTATTTTTAGAAGCTAATAGCTCGGTATTTTTTTCGTTTATAATTCATAAATTTCTTCTTCCTTGCTTTCTGTCAAAATAATCCAAATAAAATCAAAAGCCCCGCGACCCAAAACCTTAGCTTCTTCATTTAATTTTTGAATTAATTAAAAAAATTTCCTATATTTTATATAGAGGATTAAGTTATTTTATCAAAGGTTCTTTAATTATTAGCATAATATTGTAGACACTTATCTAGTTTCTTACTAAAATTATCAATTATTATTTAATAAAATTCTTTTAACAATTTTCGAAACATAATGAGTTCATGATTTTCTCTTTCAATTCATTTTTATATTTTACACAAATTAATTTGAAAACCTTAAATTATATAAAATTTATTGTTGATCCTTCATTTAATAGTTAAAAAATAAATAATAAGTTTTATATACTTCTAGTTACTATCTTAATGGTAAAATGTATGTGGTATTATAATTTTTGGAAAATATCTCATAAATTAATTAATTTACAAGAAGCAATTTAAAAATTTAAAAAGGCTATTAGTCTATTATAACTTTCAGTACTATTTCACTAGTCATTGTTACATCACTAACATTATAATAAATCTTAAAAATATTTTCTAGTTACTCATTAATTTTTTCAAAATGGAAGGATTTTTAACTTAAACAAAATTAGAAAAAATTTCTTTTTATTGTTTTCTTTTCTTAGAAGCTAATTATGTTTAGTTATCGCAATAATTTACTTGAATCTAAACTAAATAAAAATTAAGAAAAATTAAGAAAGCTATAAACTATAAATATGTTTAAATTTTTCTGGAAAAGGTTATGAATATAACGAAAAAGAAAAATGTTTCTATAATTTTTATAATCAAAATGCTTTTTATTTTAGATAATAATCCCAGCTTATTTCTCTATTCTTTAAATTAGTACTCTTGAAATTTATTAAGAAACAATTTTATTTAAATAAATAAATCAAAAACAAACAAACAACTAGTTAAATAATTAAATTTTACCTCTTATTAAATAAAATAAATCCTAAGATAAATTTCTTTATTAGGCTATGACATTCTTAATTTAGGATTTATCATTTTAGATAAATTTTAAATAACTAGAATATATTTTATTATGTCTAAAATAGCATCGGATTTTTAATTCAAAAATGAAATTTTCATTAATTTTCTTAATTCTGAACAATTTATAAAAGTATTATGCATTTATAATCTAAGAAAACAATTCTTAAAAAGAAAATTGCTATATAAGAATCATGATATTAGCAAACTTAAAATATATACATAATAATATAATAACCTATTAATACTTTTTGCTAGCATTTATATTAAAAACTTAAGGATAGGTAAGTTGAATCATTAATAACTAAATAATTTTAAATATAAACTTAAGGAAATGCTACTCAAGCAAATAATCTTAAACATAAAGTTTTATTGTTTGCTTAATTTTTCAACAGAAGTATAAGTAATATGATGATATAACTACAATATCTTTTGCTCCTTTCTAATATTATATAATACACTATATAAATTTATACATTTTATAAATTTAATTATAATAACAAAGGTTAAAGCATTTTAAAACTAAATGCCAATAAATTTATTTTAATAATTTTACATATATTTGAAAATTATGGACATGTTAGCTTAAGTTATAAACTTAATAATTCTAACATTTTTATTTAAAAAGAAGAATTTCAAAGTGAACTTAATAAAAACTCTATAGTAAGGGATTATAATAAATCTTCTATATTTGCATTATTTCTAAAATTATTTAAGCTGATTACATAAATAATAATTATGCATATTTTAAATAATTACATTCTATAAATAAATAAAGTTCTTTGTCTTAACTTTGAATTATTTTATTTATTGATTTTAAGTTATTAGTAGATTTATATTAATTTAATAATAATTAGACTTCACTTAATTATCTAATTTATTTTAGTTAAATAAGTTGTATATTTGACTATTGAAGCACTGTTTATTTTTTTAATATACAATTTTCTTATATATTCATAGTTTCTTATATTAGTTATAAAGTAAGGCATTAAATAAAGATAATTTTAAAATAGCTAGCTTATTTGTAAAATAATAAGTATAGCAATGCTTAATTTAGTGAGATTTAGGTATTTATAATCTAGTTATAATCTTTTAAGCTTTTATTAAGTTAAAACCTTTTAATCTTCAAAAATTCAAATCTATAAATAAAAAATATATTCCTAAAAATTAAATGTTCTAATGACTTTTTTAGCCTTATTTAATAATAAAGAATTATATGGTAAAAGTCATTATATTAATGCCTTAAAGATATTATTTAAGATCTTGCTTTCATAATCTTTATTTATTAAATTATCTTCATATATCATATATAGTTGGATTTGGAAGATGTCTTGTCTGGTCTTTGACGATTTAATAAATGTCGAGAATAATATGAATTGTTTCTTCAGAAATTGTCATTGTTAAGCATCAATTTTATAATGAATATAAGCTAAATAATGAAATAATTTTATTTTTTAGCAAATTTAAAAAGTTTTAACATTTAGAATTAAATAATGATGGAGATTCCTCTTTATTAAATAAAAAACAATTTTTTTGAAAAAAGATAAAAATTAAGAGATCCTATCATTTATTTTATTAAGATTTTCTTTAAATAGAACCTTATAAAATGGCATAATTAGGATCAAGATATTAAGCAAACATCAAGCAATGTTCTATATTTCTTGAAAAATGACTAAAAAATATAACTTATATAAAATATATTGGTATTTTATTTTAAATATAAGTAGGAGGAGATATTTTAGATTAAAGCATGTTATAAAAATCCACTTTTTTATAAAATGAAAGTTTACAAAGTGACTAAAATTTAAATTAAATTTTTTTTAATTTTTCTAATTAAGATTATTTTAATTAAGATATTTAATAATGAATCTTTTTAGATTAAAAAACAATTTTTTTTATAATTTATAAGATAAAATTTAATTATAATTAAAATTTAATTTGCCTAAATTATTATTAAATATCATATTATTCTTCTATTTTTTTAATCTATTTTAAATTTATTTTAATTCTTTGAAAAATCTCAACTTATTCATTTTTACTTTTTTAAATTAAATTTTTGATTATTTTTATATATGCTTTAAAAATTAATTCTTAAAGTCGATGAGATTATTAGTAGCTTTTCTTTTTTTATCGATAAATTTGCAAAATGTTAAAACATTTGGCTTATAAAAGCTTGCTCTTCACTAAATGTAATCAAAATTTTATTTTATTAATTATATTTTTTCTTCTTCAGAATTATATAAAAACTGATATTTTATATTTGTTTTATTTATTTAATTTATTTTAATTTATTAAATTCTATTTCTATTCTCTTTTTATTTTTATTTTTGCTTATATTTATTCTTATTTAATTTTTATGTTTAATATAGTTATGCTTTATTTACATGAAATAAGCTAGCTGTAAAGTTTTAAAATACCTTATATATCCTTAAGAATTTAAAAATTTTTTATTAATTAAATAGAATTTTATTTGTTTCTTAGCTTTATTTAAGTAAGCAACTTCTAATTTATTTATTTTTGATTTTTAGGAGTAATTTCCTGTAAAATATTATCTATGTTTTCCATTCTTTTATATGATATGCTTATTAGAAACTAATATCTCCAGCAAATCAAGAATGATAGATCTTTTATTGAGGTTTTTCCACTTTTCTTCTAAATAATCTATTTTGAATACCAAACATTAAAGCTATAGCATTTTAATAATTTTATATGATACTGAAAAAACAAAATTTGATTAAGTTTGCTTATTTTTAAACTTTTGCTTTAATTTAATTTTAACTTAATCAATTTCCTATTAAATTGTTTATATTTCATCTTAATTATACATTTACTATAATTATATAATAAATTAGCTATTATTAAGCTATATAAACTTAAAATACAACTACTTATTCAAATATAATCGAGGTATTTTACTAAAACTTTTATCTTGCTTAAATTAGCGGTACCTATGAAAGAAATAGTTAAGAACTTTTCATTTAAGTGAATTATTTGAAGTTTAAATAGAAAAAGAAAAAAATAGCAAAATTTAAAGAAATAAAGCTACTAAAAAAATAACTAGCTTGGAATATTAAAAATGAGCTTATCTTTATAAATAAAAGTACAATAAAGCAAAAAAATTAAAATATTAAAAATAAAGATTAAACAATATATCATCTACTCATTATTAAAATATGAACAAATCTAACTTTTTTTCATTTAGAAATTAGATATTAAGGTAGCATGTTTTAGTAGGAACATTTTCCATCTTTTTAGAAGATATTAGGGAAAATTATAAAATTGAAATAAAATTGAGATAAATTTTAAATTAAATAACCATTGTGATAAATGCAAATCTTCTTTTAAAATTATTAAATTCAGCAATTTATAATTATAAAACTTTAAATAGCTTATAATTAAAAAATTACAAAGTATTGCTATATAACTAATGAGATCATTAATATTGTCATAGCTAATTAAAAAATCTAATTACAATTAACATAATTTATTTAAAAATACAATTTAAAGCTAAGATAACTTGATTACTTAGAAACTTTAGATTATTTTATTTTTCAATTGGTTATTAAAATTTGGTCAAAATATCGAGACCTACAATAGAAAAATGATGATTCAATAAAGTCTTGATTAATCATTAAGGTTTGCCATTAAGCATAAATTCATATTAGTTATTAAGTTTTTTTTAACTAAAATCTAAGTATTCTTATTTCATCTTCTTTTTATAATTGTTTACCTTGTGTCTATTTTTTCCAAAGACTTTAAAAGATCTGCAACTAAAATTAAATTTTAGCTGATTAATTTTATTTTTATTAAATATAAAATATATCATCTGGATAAAAATGTCAGGATTCAAATCAGGAATCTTCGTGATTCTTAAAAGCAGGAGTTAACGACATTCTAGAAAGGCTAAGGCCAGAAAAGGGTACCTAAAAGTTCACCCATCAGGATGAATTTCTCACCTGAAGGGGGCCTATGGGGTAGGAAAAAAATATACTCGGAAGTCTTGAATCTCACCACATAGTAGTAAATAAGCTAAAATTAGCTGATTAAAATCTGCTGGACCTCCAGGAAGAGGTCAAAAAATTGAAGAAAGACAATAAGAAGTTAATGAAAAAACTTGAACTTGCAGAAGAAATAGAATCGAGACTTATGATTTTAGAAAGAGATATTAACGAATTTTGAAATATTTCATAAGAAAAAAGCATTTAATCTCAAAACTAGCAAAAGAAGCAGAAATAATGATTAACAAGTTAGAAAAAATAGAAGAAATCCAGTAAAAATTACAGCATTAAATGGAACTGAAAGAATAAAAGAATGATCCAATGATAATTGATGGAGAAAATAACTCAAGATTTCAACCTAAATGAAAAGCGAGAAGATGCTATTATTGTAACTCTTAAAAGCATCTGTGTAAAAGATGCTAGAAATTTCTCAATTTCAAGTAAGAATATTGAAACTAGTAGAAGTAGTTGGAAAACAAAAAGAAGAGATAAATAAATAATAAATAAATAAATTTGATTATAGAGCGCGTAGCACTCTCGTTGGTGCGCAGCTTTTAAAAAAAAATTGTTTCATACTGACAAGAATGTTTCTTACTGATAAAATTATCAGATACTGGTAGGCCTTGTTCAATACTGGTATAATTATTCAGTACTGATAAAAATGTTCAATACTGATATAATTTTAGAATAATCGTAATCTTTAATATTTGCTGGAGGTCCAAGGACATGGTAGGATTGTGTCTCATTGCATCACCAAAGCAGAGGACGACATGTGTCAATTATGGGTACTTAAATTCCCCACCTCTAATGAAGCTCGCAATATTATTTCTTTTTCGTTCCAGTATTAAAAATAAACGAAACCAAGTCAAGCCAACGACGAAGGTCTAAATATCTTATGTCTCGAGACCAAACCAAAGCAGAGGAAGACATAAAATCGATTATGGCTACTTAACTTCCCCAACCTCTGATGAAGATGACCTTGTTGTTCACCTTCGAACAACTATGGCGGTTTTAAAGATATATAATAAATTATTTTATGCTATATTAAATAATGAAAATGAAAATTAGATAAAATAAGTTAATCTGGATGGAATTTGTATCGAAGATATAAATAGTCAAAAATATATAAAAGATTGAATTTCGAAAAATAATTTTTTAATTTTTATGCCAATAAAAAATTTTAAACTAATATTTATAAATAAAAAAAATTTTGTTTCTTAAAATAACTTTGATCTATTTACTTTATCTGATATTAATTAAAAAAATAATTCTAGAATAACTGCAGATATAAAGATATTATAATAATAATTAACAGCTGATAAATTAAATAAATTATATTATATTAAGACATAATTTAATCATGAAATATAGCTCAAAGCTTTTAACCTAAATGAAAATTGATTTATATATATAAATAATTCATTAATAAATGTTACTTTTTTTTAGGTTTTTATTATTTTTTCTATTTTATTGACGAATTCTTAATTTTGTCTAAACAAAACAATAAATTAAATTTCCTCTTAGTATAATAGTTTAACATTTAAATGATTTGTTTCAATTAGATTAAAAAATTGAAATAATCTTTAAATAATCTCTAGATATATATTAAAAAATTTTGAAAATAATTAATAAAATATTCAGCTTTATTCACAATAAAATTCGAAAAAAACAAAACTTTTATTTTAAAATTGAAACTTATTAGTAATGTTAATATTTTAGGTTACATATTTCAAATTACTAGAATAAATTAATTTATATATGATTATTTTTTAAATAAATTAAAAAAATTTAAATTTTTTATTTTAATTTAGATTTCCAAATTAAATTAAATTAAATTAAATAATGTTCGCCTTTCAGCTTAATAAAATAATTTTTATGATATCACTCTCATTCTGAAACTCTTAGGTCTTCATTATTGTTTTTATTTTATTTTTTTAGTTTAGTTTTTCTTCTTCTTGTATCTTTGTTCATTCTAAAAATAATTATTTTAAGTCTTCTTTATTCAAATATTAATGGATTTATTTTTCCCTTAATCATTCTTAAAATCAAGTTATTTGTTTATGTTTTTGTTTTATGCTAGACCATGTTTTTTTAATCTTAAGATTAATATCTTCTAGGATTTATTTATTCTTTTTTGTTTCTTAATTTATCAATATTTGATTATATTCTAGCATTTCTTTTAAATTTTTCTCTATTTTTTATTAGTTTCATTTTTTATTGTATATTTATTATTTCCTTCTTTTCAGATTTATGTTTATGTGTAAGTTTTATAATGTTTCTTGTATCTGAAGACTGTTTTCTTATATAATTTATCTGTAATATTAGCAATCAAAGACATGTTCGAATTTTTCTTATTGCTAACGAATGCATAGTATCTACTCTTAATCAATATGTCTTTCTGAGAGATCAGCTCTAAAATATATTAATTGCGTTCTTAGTCTATAAATTATTTCGGCTGTTTTCATATCTTATATTCTCTATATTGTTTCCTTGAAAAATTTTTTTAGTATTTTTTTTTAGATTTCTTTAGTATAATTGTTTATGTTAAGATCTTTTATTTATTCATTGTTTATTTCATAGTATTTTGCAATTTTTTTAATGCTTTTTTTATATTTTGAGTTCTATTTTTAACTCTGTTTGAAAAGTTATTAGAATTTTGTATCTTATCTACTTTTTTCTTTTTCTTGATCATTTCTGAATTAATCTTATAACTTTTTGTAGAATTTTAAAAATCTTTATGCTGTTGAATCTTCAAATTTACATCAGTTGAAATCTATATACTATATTTCTTTAAATGATGCTTGTGGAATTTTCAAGTATTTTCTTAGGATTTATCTTTGTGCTATTTAGATTTTATTTTTTCATTTTGTTATTCCTAATTGAATACTATATGGGATTTCCAAATTATATATAATTTAATATTTCTTTAAAAGTTCCAATTAAATCTAATATATTTTTAACTTATTATTTATTAGGGAAATTATTTAAATTCAGTGATAAATTGAATTTTATATTTGAAAAAGTAATTAATTTTGCTCATAATTATTCAAAGATAAATTATAAATTAAAATAATGTCTTGAACTATCTTGTCATGTAGGAAAAATTTGAAAGGAATTAAATATTTTTTATTTAATTTCCATTTTAAAGTCTAAAAGAAAAAAAGATAACTTTATTACAATCTCAAGGATAAAACTAAACCTTATTAATATTTAGAACTATTAAATTTAATAATTAACTTAATTTAAAATTTGTAAATAAGCTATTATATTTTAATTATTTTTTAGTTTTTTTAAATTAAACTAAATTGTTTTAATTTCTAAATGATAAACTCTTAATCTCTTAATATAATCATTTGTATTAAAATAGTGAATAATATAGTGCTTTTATTATATAAATGTTCAACAATTTTAACTAATATCTTACTTTTACTGTATATTTAGCGTAAAAAGTTGATTGCTTAGTCTTATAAAATATATTTGAATCAAATTTATATTTAATACTCTCGTAATACCTTTTAATGCTTTATTAGTCTAAGTATTTATCATCATTTCTTTATTGATTATCATTTTTCTTCTTTTATATAGACCTGAAATATATGCTTAATTTTTATAGTTTAAGCTATATTTTTTTAGTGCATATATTAATATTTAAAATTTTTAAACAATTAATAATTGAAAAATGATAATATCATAAGAGGAAAATAAAAAAATTAAAATATTTAAATCAGATTTATCAAAATTTAGTGAAGTAAAGAAATATTAAAATTAAATAGTAATAATGAGAAGTACAAATAGACTGAGATAACCTAAGAAAAGTATTTAGAAAAATGCTATTTTCTGTGGGAGAATAGCAATTAATGAAGATGATGCTAATATAGAAAATAAATTTAGAAGATAATTTGGAATGATCTGACATAATTTTTCGAAACCTGAGGTGATGAATCTAGAGAAGAAAATATGCTGAGTCAACCAACTCGAAAAGTTGAAAGTGAAAGAAGGAATAGACTTCCAATTCTTCAAGAAAATATTGGCTGGATAGGGAGTAGATATCTCTTTAGAAAACAGTCTCTTCTCTGAACCCTTTTTAATTTAATTTAATTTAATTTAAATAATAATAATAATTTTGCTAATTGTAAAATAAAGTTTTGACTTCCCTAGGCTTTCCAAATAGATATCTGTGAATAAATTTTTTTTCGTAGTTGTATTACACAATTTTTAAAAAATTAAGGTATGACTTCCATAGAGTATTTGCTTATTTCTTATTGGTAGTTTCTATTTTATAGACGTATCATTCAGCTATTCATAGCTTGTTAAAATTTTTTTAAGTTCTTTGCTTTTGATTAAGTTTGAGTTGCCTTCATTTTTTTCATTATCTTAGTTAACGATATCTAGATTAACAATGCCAAAAATTTTAATACTTTTTCTTATTTTCTTCTTTGGATAAATCTTTTTTCCAGTATCTTAATTTATTTGGTTATATTTATATACATTTTTTCTTAAATTTACTTTTCTTAATGCTGTGTTGAGTAAATTCTTAACTATAATCAATTATGATCATTATGTGAAATTAATTTAATGCATTTCATATAATTAATTTTCTGAAATTAAATTTTGTTTATCAATTGATTTTTAAGAAATAGCAATTCAACGTTTTGGTCTTCTATGCAATTTATTATCTCACATATTTTTTCCTTTATTAAAGAAAATCTCTTCATACTATGTAATTTATGTTTTAATTTGTTCAATTTCATTTTAAATAATTTATTATTTTAGTTTCAGAATTAGATCATTCAGAAAGACAAAGCATTACTTTCTCCTCTGAAGAAAAACTAGATTCTAGCTTTTCTTTTTTATTTCTCCTTTTTAATTCTTATAGTAATGCTCTACACCATTTTAAATCTATTAAAACTAAAAGACTGAATGATATAAAAAATAAATGGTAGGCTAACAATAACTTTTTACTAGCACTACAAGTGAGGAGTAGAAAACTGAAGGGATATAGCAAGCTACAACCTAGATCTTGTAGAAAATCATTCAAACCTTCTTAAAAATATCCTACAGCAAACTTGTCACTTCATCGACTGCTGAGAAACCTAGGAAGAAGCAATAATTTTGCCCCTCAGTAATCATTTTAAACTCTTTAATCACCACAGGAAACTGAATTAAAAATAACTGTTGCTGAGTTGTAGCAGATAATAAATAAATAAATAAATTTGACTATAGAACGCGTAACCCCTTGTTGGTTCGCAGCTCTTTCCATATTCAATATATGTCTGTTTCTGCAAGTATGCCTTCAGGTAATAGAGATTTTTCTCTTATAAGTTGCATATCTTCCTCATTTTCCTCTAAATTATCTCTTATTCTTTTGTCTTCTAACTATCTATGCTTTATTAAATCTATATTGAAAGCTTAATTTATTTTTTCTTATATATCTTACTAATTTTAATTTCTAATTCTTTTCTTGTTAATCATGCTTTTGAACATTCATAAAAATTAAAGTTTCCTGCTCTATATTATTTTTCAATTTATTTTTTCATTCAATTTTTTTTATTTATCCTTTTTCTAATATATCTTTGATATAATCTTTTATTATCAAATCATCTTTTGCTCTTTTTTACTATTTTTATGTTATAATAAATTTTTAGAATTTAGCCGTACCTCATATAATATCAAATAATTCCATTCTTTATCTTTTACTCTTATTGCTCTTAGATTTCAAATACAAATTTATCTTCCTTCTTTTTATTCTGAACATTTTTCTATGATATGCCTTTCACTTTCTCTTGCATTATTACAGATAGGGCATTGACTTGTCACAACTAGGTGTCTTTCTTTTCTATTTTTATTGTATCTCAGGTAGTTTGGACGATCCCGTCACATATTTATCAAATCATGTTCTATACTGTAATGTTGCTATCATTTATTCCATTCTTTCTCTATCTTCTACGTATACTCTATATTCTCAAATTGCACGATCAATATTTTTCTT
>CAMPDV010003651.1:0-46846 GCA_946699065.1 Loxodes magnus
GGCAATTAAAACTTAATTATCTATATTAATTTTAAAAAAGAATAAAATAAAAGGAATATTTAATAAATATAAGTTTTATTGGAGATAGAATAAATTTCTAGTAAATACTAAGATAATTATTAACCTTTAGCAGTTTTTTTATGTCTTTGGTAATAATAGTAAATTTTCTGATTTATATTAGTTAGTTCTTTCTAGAGATATAGTTAAAGAATTTTATGTTAATTTAGTTTAAAAAAGGGTATTAAGAGTATAGTTAGTTTCTTAAGTTCCTATCAACATTAAAAATATATAAGTTTTATTTTAATTATCCTCAAATAATAAAACTGAATATATACTTTCAAAGTGATATAAAGCTTTAATTTTACTTTTAAAAATGATTATAAACTTCTATGCATTTGCTAAGTTAATTAAGCATCTAAAAGTTAGGTATAATTAATTTAGAATAAGTGACAAATAAATTTTAGTTTGACTATGTTTTTAAATAATAATAAGTTCTATAATTAAAAGTATATTAAATAGCAAATTATAATTAGATAAATGGCATAAGATATAATATTTAACTAAACTTTCAAATAAATTACAGCATCAAATCAAAATACTGTAAATCTATAACAAATTTTAGATATAACATATTTCTTAACAAGTCTTACTATCTCACATCAATCAAAAGTAAATTCATCTATTATAAAAGACTAAAATTTAAATTACTTATTTTCCTATGTTTTAATATAAGATTAATATGAGAAATTACTAGACAGTAAAACTCTATCAACTACTCAAATTTACAAACTATATTCATTTATATCAATTATAACTATATTTATCTTAAGTACTTAATAGGTTCAAAAGCTATTTATAATATATTAAACTAACACATTTAAATTATATAATAGTCAAATTTATTAACATGTTCTTAAAAAAATGTCTAAATATATTATCAAATATATAATGTTTCCATATATATAAAAAAGCATATAAGCCCTATTAGATATTTATAGCTAACTCTTATTATATTTGTTTAGAATCTTACATGCCTGATTTAATATAACTCCCATGGTTTAAGTTTATTAAAGTGAATATAAAGTATCAGTTTATACATTAAATAAAAAGGTATCCAATTAATTTAAAGATTGGTATTACTTTATTAATAATTAATCTTTACGTATTGGAGCTTGAAACACTTTAGCATATTCTAAAATATGTACTCTTATTAGAAATACAATTGTAAAATAATGGAATTTTGGCTTAATAATTGTATTAATGTAAAATTAAGGTTTTTATAATTAAAGTTGAAATAAGTTATTTAAGTATGTAAATCGATAAATCTTAATATTTACTAGCATGTAATGTGAAGATAATTGAAGTATTGCAATAAACTATTAAAAAAGACACAAATATAAAAGAAAACAAGAGTAAATTATTAGTGATGAGATTAATGATTCACTTAAAGTAAATATTTATACACATAAATAAAGAAATAAAATAGAATCTATCAAATAAAAGTGTTTAAATACTTTTACAATCTGAAATTTAAATTAATTAATTGAATAAAAACTTTAGAGAAGAGAGAAGGATTATTAATTAATAAGAAAAATTTATTTTAGTTGCTTAATAAGATAAAAGTAGATTTTTATAATCAAAAGCTAAATTAAATTATTGCAATTTAGCTTTTTAATTTAATAGAAACTAAATAATCTCAAAATTACAAAAACTAGCAAATATAATAGAATATAATATCCAGAAATATATTAAATCCCTTTTAAATTTTAAGTTATGATATGATAGAATAAATCAACTAGAAAACTACTGCTTTTAAAAACAGAAATAGCTATATATAAATTAATTGAAAATAATAATTTTTCTAATGTAAATTTAATGAATTTAACAGCATTTTAATCAAAGTTATATTTATACTAATAAAGAATAGCTAAACAAACTAAGTATGGTTATAAAATAAATTATTACTTGCTAAGTAATTTATGGTAAGAGCTTATTTTGTATATATCAGAATTATTTTTCTCATATCTTTTAATTTCATCCCTTTTAAGCTTTCTTTTTATACTTTGGATTAATAAAAACAAATGGGAGCTAATATATCAACTTCTTCATATAATGGATCTGCAGTCTAATGAGAGACAAAATCATTTGCTGCTGGTGCATCGCGACTTGCACATAGAGGAAGATGAATAACTGGTCCTAGAAAAGGTTAGATGTGCGTAGTTAAGACTTTTATGAAGCAAAGTTTGGCAGATAAATATGAAGTGGATAAAGGTATTGCATGCTATAATTTCGCTCAATACTATGCGAAGTTATGGAATCAAGTGTATCCTTCGTAATTTCCTATTAATTTTGTAACTCCAGTTAAACTTAAAGTTTCGAGATGTTCTCTTGAAACAGTTTTATAAAGCGATTTACGAAAGGGAGATATAATTATAGCAGAACCTTTTTTATATGGAAAATATGAAAAATTCAATTCAAATACTGGATGAGAAAATCCAAAAGCAGGAAATATTCCTTAAGCATTCTCTCATTTTACTTATATATAGTCTGGAAGAAGAGGAATCATTTGTGATTTATAAGGTATAAAAAATGGTAAAGGATATTTGCTGACTGATCCTGCTATTATTTCAATTTGAGAAGGTTATTTTGGTTTAACAGATCTTGGACCGTAAGGAATTCAAAACTTTTTTGCTCATCATAAATGTAATACAGTTTGCTATTAACTTGGATTATAAGCATAGAAAAAAACTAAAGCTCAATTTAGAGGAAGAAGATGTTCAACTTACCTAGAATATTATTAACAGTGACTTCTTTACATATCTTTAATTAAGCTTTAATATTCTACTATAATCAAATATTTAAGCAATTCTCTTCGATACATTCTAGTAAATATGATCTATATTTAAATATACCTACTTTATTCATTATCTTTCCTTAACCCTAAAATGAATATATAAAACATGACTATCATAGTTTTTGTTCCTAAAATGAAAAATAAAATAGCCTGTTTAGTAAGGAAAAAGAGAAATAGTTGGTTATATATAGATTAGATATATAAATGAATAGTTTAACCATATTATTTATATAAAAAGCTATTTTATAAAACTAACTAGCTATAAAAGCAAATTATAGCTATTAGTATATTAAATATGAGGTAATAAGGTATTAACTATATAATAGGTATTTTAAAGCTTATTAATCTGATAGAAACTAATAAATTGTTAAGCTATAATATACTTATAACTAAGTTAGAATAAATTATTTTAAGGAAACTTAAGTTTAAGTATTATAATCATTAAATATCTGATTAGACTTTCCTAAAATTACTATAAATCTACAATTAAAATTATTAAACAAAGGTATAAATGATAGTTAGGATGTTCTAGATTAATTTTAATTATAAATTATTAGAAACATTTTGTTACTGTATTATAAAGAAGCAACTCCCCATTATTGTATCAATATACCTGGAATTCTATTCCTATGTAGTTAATAATGTATAATTTCTTTTAATTTCTATTAATTTAATCTTTCATTAGTATCTTAAATTTTAGGATTAATACAAAGAAATAAATTGAGATTATATAATAGAAATATTTGAACAGATATCTTTATAATGTAACTTTTATATAATGCTTCTAGATTTATTATTAAGATGACTAGTATGAAATGAGAACTAAATTATTATATTTATACTTAAAATTAAAAAGTAAAATACTTATAAACATATTTTTATATATAATGCACATTTCCTTTATCTAGTAAAACCAACTATTTAAAACTAGTCTAACAAGTTGCTAACCTATTATCTAATAGTACATCAAGATCAGATTATATTAAACCAGAATAGTTATTAACTTAACCAATTCAAGCTAAACTATAAATCACTATTCTAAATCGCTTCCATTTTATGACCAAATCTTTTAATATTCCAAAGATTATCGCTTACCAAAGCAAATGGTAAATTAAATAAATACCTACTTAGAAAACCTTATTTATAACATTGAAGAAAAGATAACTGAATATAGTACTTAAAACTAAAAAGGAATTAAATAAAAAATAAAATAATCGAACAAATATCAGTTATATATTTTATCCAATTTTAGATATAAAAGAATGTTAATAAATTAAGAGTAAGAGAAGAACAAAAATAAAGCTTTAATTAAAAGTTAATAAGTAAAGCATTATTTAGTTTAAACTTTATTTTTATATTATTTATTTTTAATATTTTTAATTACCATCAAAACCAAAAAGATAAACTTAAAGAAAGTATAAGTAATCATCATTTTTATAAGAAACTCTTTAATATTTTATACTAATGCATAATGAAAAGAGCAAACCTTTTCTAGAAAGTTACTAAACACTATTTTTTTTATTTATGATGAGTAATAAATTAAATACTTCATAGTGTACCAGATTGCCCTTTTAACTTTAAGACAACCAATTCGAGTTAGAGTTTTGGTAAGATAATTTTAGGTATAATTTTAATGAATTAAAGTATCTAGTTGTTTATATAAACAGATATTATTATAAATTACTATAAATCAATAAAATTTCTAGTTATAAAAGCTGCTCATATCTAAGTAAAAATGGCACAATTAAATGAATTTTTAGGAAATTATTTAATGTTTTTTAGGTAAGGGGCAATTCTAAGTTTACAGTAAGTCGAAAGATACAATTATAAAATTGAAAATGATACATTCTAAAATATAGAATTTCTATATATTACGTTTTAAAATCTAAATTTATTTAAAAAAATTAAATATTATTAAGATAAAGGTAACTAAAAAGAACTCTTTTCAAGATATTCAGGTTTGGTCCAGAAATTATTTTTAAATTCTTGTATCTATTTAATTCTCACATTATTATTATATTTATAATATTGATAACTTTCTAAACTATTAAAAGCTTTGACAGAATTATATATTTCTAAACATCATAATTATTTAAAGGAAAGCTTTAATTATTTAATAAAATAAAGATTTTAAGTTTTAGATGTATCATTCTTATAAATTAATTAAGTTATCATAGTGAAGAAAATATACCATACAATCTTGATAAAGTTATCTTCAATTTAGACTAAATATCTAAATTGCTTCTACTTAATTAGTTTATTTTTATATTTAAACTTTTAAAACATCGCTAAGATAATTTAAACTAAGAGGATTAGGTAAAAGTTGCATAGTAGTAAAGTTTAGATAGCAAATACTATATGTTGAAAAATAGGTAGATAGAGTATAATATGATTTAAAGTATAATAGCAAGCAGTTTAGATAGATAATATAGAAGAAAATAATAAATTATTAAAATAAAGAAACTATAAAGATTATGTATCTTGTGCTTTAATATTATCATATTAGAGAAACTAGTTATTATCTATTTAACTATACAAAGTTAACCATTTTGATAAAAGTCTCTTATGCACTATCTAATACTAATAAAATTAATATCAATTATCATTATTTAATATTAATTAGTCATTACACTTTTGTAAAAAGAGTAAAAATGCTTTTTTGAATTTTAATTAATTAAAAATTAAACTTTAAGACGCTTTTAAATTCAAAGGGGTAAATATTAATTTATTAAGATGCTTTGTCCAATAAGCATTAAGCTATTATTAGTAAAATTAAACATGAAAATAATATTAGGATAGACAGCTTAATTTATAGAATTGGTTTTATAATTTGGTATTGAAATTATTGAATCTAATAAGATAGATTCTTGTATCAAGTGAAATATCTCACTAATATATATAACTTCTTAGCCTTTAATATCAATTATATTTAATTAGCATATTAATACATTAAATGAAATAATTTTCATCAGAAGTTTAATTCAGTATGCTATTCTTCACTAGTATTACATTCAAAACTTTGATCTAAACTTGCTTCCGTATACTCTTTTTAATAAAGGTCATTTTCTTCATCTATTTCTCTAAGTTAGAACTAAGACTTTTAGTCGATTTTAAAACCTGGACTCATCAAATCAAAAACTGAGCATTATGGCTATCTGAATCTGCTGGAATCAGTTTAACCTTCTTATTATTCAAATTCTTTACTAAATATTTTCTGCATTTACTAACTTTAATGGCTTCTATCTAAACTTGCTACTTTTACTTTAGCTTTATTATTCTGCTTCTTCATCATCCTATCAATCTCCTCTTACAACTGTTCAAAATTTTTAAATTCTAAGTTAGCAGAGTTCAAGCAGCAGTTACTATGCATTTCTTAAAGACTGACTTATAGCTCTGCTAATAACTATTTAGTTGAAACACCTTAAATTTATCTGTTTTAAATATTATTTAGGATGAATTTTTTAATACTTTTGTTATATTTGTATAACTAACCAATTGAACTATCCTCATGCTTAATAAAATCAAAATAGAAAATCTTACCAAACTCTACTTCTCTAGCATACTAACGTACAGTAGATGTTTTTTCCGATATTTATTAGCATGCTTTATTAAAGTTTTCTACTTTAACTCCCATTTCACTTTAGTAAGTTTATCCTTCAATTTCTTTTAATATACTTCTAACTTCTTTTATAGTTCTTCCACAAAGTTTCGAAGAGATCTTCTAAATCTCAATATTATTCTATAAGAGAATTTTATATTTATTTATAGTTATTTCTTGTAAGGTAACATGAAAGACAGTATTAGAAGGAATAGGACCTAAGTAATATAAATTAGAGTTTAACTTTTCCTTAATGAAAAGCTTCAGTCCTTAAAATTCTCGTAGCTGCTTGTTTATTTCCTAAACAATTTCTACCTAATTTTCTTGACTAAATTCGTTCTAGATTTGTAGATCTCTACTTGGTTTCCCCTCAACGGTCACTTTAATTTTTAGTAGTTTCATTTTATAAAATTTAATAAATTTGATCCCTTATAAAGCAAGGAAGAGCTCTTTAAATCTAATAAAATTTCTATTAATTTAGTTATAAGATAATCTTTATTTTTCTTTTCAAATAACTGTAAAAGTTATAAATTATGAAGTGATAATATGAAGCATACTGATATAAGGATAAATTTAAGCATGAAAGTGTTCATAAAAATTGAAATCTAATAAATTCTTAAAATAATATAAAAGCATTGCTTCTCATTTTACGTTTACACGTTTAACATAGAAATGTAGGTTAAACTATTTTTTAATTTAGAATGGTTTATTAGTTTATTTATTTAGATTTAGAAGTAAATGGTAAAAGAAAAAATGAGAGTGAGGCTTACTTATATTGGAATTGTTTGAGAGTATTAAAAGTAATATTAAGGAAAGGGAGCTAAGAGTAATTAGTATTAGAATGAAAAAGGAATGAATTTATAAAGAGTTAATATGAAGTTATAGTATTAATTTGAATCTTATTTTATTCCTTAATAATTAAATTAGATAAACAAATAAATAGCTACTTATTGTATTAGCTAGTAACTAAGAAGATTTATTTATTATAGCTTGTTTATTAGCTTTATTAAATTATAATGTTGGATTTAAGTAACTTTAAAAGATTAATTAGAGGATTACTAATGCTTAAAAGCCTTCTCAGAGTTTATAAAAGTTAAAATGAAAAAAGAAAAGAGGAATGAAACTGAGTTCTTGATAGTTCAGTAAGATAAAAAACTGAAATAAAAAATATTAAAAGTATGATTTAATATAATTGAAGGTTAGGTAATTATCTTAATAAGAGAGATTATATGTCTATCTTTTCGAAAAGTTAGTAATAGGATACAATTTTAACTATCTTACTTAGCTTAGATCTTAATCTCTAGAAATGTTAATCTGTGCTAAGATAAATATCTAAAATAACTTTATTTTTGCAATATATTTTAATTAGCTTTTAAATAAACTTTATAATATATCAAAAAATTAATTAATAATAACTCTATTTTACTGTTATTACATATACTGAAGAATATTTATACCCAAAAAGCTTAATATTAAGAATAAAAATTACTGAGCAATATTCAAAGTTTAGTCAAAATAAGTGACAAGTAAATCAAAGGGTAACAATATAAATAAATTAAGGAAAAATATATTAAAGACATAGTAATAAAGATAAGTACAAGATTAAATTAAATCATCTTAAAATCAGAAATAACGAAATTCAATTAAAATCTTAAATATCCTAATAAAAAGTTAAGATTATTAGTTTATAAAGAAAAATGGAATTATTTCTAAGAAATATTATATCTCTCTTAGAAATATCTTTGAAAAACAAAATTAATCTAAACTGAATAAAAACATATTTAATAAGAATATTATTAATCTAAAGAATCATTAGAAAAAAGTGCATTAAAGGAAAATAAATAAAAAATCTGCATAAAATAATAAAAATAAATACTTAAAAAATAAAATCTGATGCAATAAAAAAAGGCGAAAAAATTATTCATTATTTTTCGACTAAGTAGACAGTTAAAAAAAATTCATAAAAGAGAAATATAAGATGAACATGTTAATAGATCTAAAATTAGAAACCAATAAAAAATTTTTTGTTATCGAAATCGAAGATGAATTATCTTATTAAAGAAAAAAAGGTAAAGTAATTAAAAAGACTATGAGGGAGAAACTATGGATAAAATATAAACTTTATCAAAAAATAAGGAAGCGTGAAAAAATTTTCAAAACATATACAATAAACTAGAAAAAAAAACGATAAAGGAAAAAAATATAAAAAACTTTAAAAGAAATATGTAAAAAATGCACAGAGAAAAAGAAATGAAAAAAGATTAAGATATCAATCAATAAAAAAAACAGCGAAAAAAAGAAAAAATAAGAGATATTAACTTGATAAATAGTCTCATGACAATTTATGGTAAAGGAGTCTCTTTTATCTAAACTATTTTATAAGGTATTATGGATTGACTATATATAAAGTAGTTTAAGTAATAAATTACTTGATACTTATTTATGACATACTTGTATGATTATTTATATATTTTAACTATTGTAAGATGTACTGATGTAAGTCTTGATATTTATAAATGTTTGATAAAAATTGATACTCAACTATAAGCAAGATGTATGTTTAAAGTAGTTAGGAAGAGAGTTATTTAATGGAATCCAAATTAGTATTCTAATTTAAGAAGCTTACTATCGATTAAATATATTTAACCTTAATTGACTAGCAATGGATCTCTTGATTCTTATAAGAATTTATCGAGAATTCATTTAGCTAGCATAATAATATATATTTTAACAAATTTCTTCATCCTTCGCTTATTATACCAGACTTACAGTTTTATAATCCTAAATGGGTGCTAACACTTCTAATTCTGCAATTGATGGTTCTGCAGTCTAATGAGAGAGAAAATCATTTGAAAGAGGTACGTAGCGACTTGCTCACAGAGGAAGATGAATAGCGTGTCCTAGAGAAGGATAGCTATGCATAGTTAAGACTTTTATAGATAAAAAATTGGCTGATTAATATGAAGTGGATAAAGGTCTTGCATGCTATTATTCCGCTTAATACTTCGCTGAATTATGAAATAAAGTGCATCCTACGTAGCTTCCTATTAATTTTGTAACTCCAGTTAAAGTTAAAGTTTCAAGTCGCTCGCTTGCAGCTGTTTTTAAATGCAATTTCAAAAAGGGAGACATGATTATGGCTGAACCTTATTTATTTGGAAATTTTGAAAAATTCAATTCAAATTCTGGTTGGGAAAGCTCAGGAGTAGGAGAATTTCCCCAAGCTTTCTCTCATTTTACGTATATATTCAGGATATAAAGGAATCGTTTGTGATTTATAAGGTGTAAGAGATAATTATGGATATTTCCTAACAGATGCTGCTATTATTTCAACTTAAGTGGGGAAATATGGTGTGACAGATCTTGGAGTTTATGGAATCTAAAGCTTTTTCTCCTAACATAGATGTAAAACAGTTTGCCACTAACTTGGCCTAATCAGTTTCAAACAGGAAGATCTCAAATTAGAGCAAGAAGATGTTCAACATATGTAGGAGAAATCATAGACTCTGTTTAATTTATGTTTAAAGGTATATCATAAAATGCTATCTAAGTTTTATAACAAAGCGCTCTTTTAGTAAAGAATCTGCTTAAGGTTGAATGTATTTTTAAAGTTATCAAATATAAAACTATAAAGCTAATCAATAGTCATATAATAATGATGAAAGCCTAGAGATACCTAATATCACTTTTGAATAAATCAATCCTAATAGTTTAGAGGGATATTAACTTGATAAATAGTGTCATGACAATTTATGGTAAAAGAGTTTCTTTTATTTAAACTATTTTATAAGGTATATTGACTATATATAGAGTAGTTTATGAAGCAAGCGGCTTTATACTTTATTCTTTTTTTTGATTAAATGAGCAAAGGATTTTTTATAATTAAAGTAGTAATTTCTAAAATGAAAGTTCTTTTTTGGAATGATTTTATTTGAAGACGTTAGTACGACTATTCAGACTCAAGATTTTGTAATTTTTTAGAGTATTTTTTATCTTTATTTCTCTTTTTAACTTTTTTAACGTTTATAAAGTAAAGATTTTCATCGAGTCATATGAAAGAAATATTATTTTAATCAGGTTTTTTAATTAGGTTCTGATTTTTGCATATAAAAGTTATTTTAATAAATAAAAGTGATATCTAGACCTTTTTTTAGTTTTATTGCTATGAAGATTATCAATTTTCATATTTAAAAGATAAATATTCTGTATAAAATATTAGAACTAAGAATAGATAACAAAAAAGCTAATATGTGATTGTATTATTTCTAGTTTAGTCGAATAATTTAGACTAGGAAAATGATATAATATAATAAAAAGATGAGCATTTAAATTAATGTTGTGTAAAGGACAATAAGGGAAGGAAATATTGAATTACAAAGTTAAATTTATGTTTCAATGTAATTATGATATTTTAATTTTAATAAACTATATTTGGCTGTTTTAGTTTACTCATTTTAAATTAATATATCTTATTTAATTTTATCCAAAAGTTTAAGCAAATAAGTTTACTAAATATTATTTTAACTCCTAAAGCAAGAATGTTGACAAACACTTAAATTTTTGTGTTTTATGCCTGTTATAGAAGATAGAATTATGAAGCAGATGATCTATAGTTAAACTCTTTTCATTTTGGCAATATAAATAATTCTTAGGATTGATGAAAATCAAGTAAAGCTTAGTTATTATCTTTACACATGATATTTTGAATTGTAAGATAAGAAACATTATAATTAAGAAATATTCTGTAAATATCTTCAAAAAAGAAAGCTTACCTCAAAGTCATAAAAAATGAAGAATTTTAACTTTTCTTAAGATTTGAATAAGTGTGAATAAAGTCAGTTACATAATTTGAATTAAGATAAAATTCTTTATTAAGCGAAAAAGAGTAAAGATAAATGATAGAATGAAAATGACTATCTCTTTACATTTAAATGTAAATATAAGTTAATATTATACAGTATATCATTTTAGAATATTTACACTATTTTATAAATTTAAATCCTTTTAACATTTAGAGTAAGGATAGAGTTAGCATCCAATCTTTTGATGTTATCTCATAAATTTCTATTTATAACTGATAAGTAAACTTTTAATTTTAATGCTTTAAGCTTATTAAAATATAACCATGAGATAAGAACTTTGAACCAAAATAAAGGCTATATTGACTTTATATAAGTAAAAGCTTTTTCTTTTACGCTTAATACCAAAGAAAAAAATATAAATCTATATAGTTAGAGACAATTTAAAGTAATAAGAAGTGTAAATCAATCAATGAAATTGTAATCATATGCATAAACAAAAAAACAGTCTGTAAGGTTAGGATTTTCTTTAATATTAACGACTTAAAGCTAAATTATTTTTAAATAAGCTATTAGTAAAAGCTCCAACTAACTTGTATAATAAAAATAATAATTTAGTCTAATTCTTTACTTACTGAAATGAGTTAAATATTCTAATACATCTCATCATAAATATTTATTGTAATTATTCTTAAAAAAGCTACTATGAAGTAAGAACTTAAAGAAAGGATGGAAAATTTATAGTAAATTAAGCATTTTAATAAAAAAGATTAAATAATACTCTAACTTTTAAATTTTTGAAATTAAAAATATTTATAAAATAAATTTATATTATTTAGGATAAAGCAAATAATTAAAATTAAATCAATTAAATTAAACTAGATAATAGAGCTCTTCCTTTTAGTATTAAAAGAATATAATAAAGAATTAATTTAAACTATTCAATCAAAGTATTGATCAATAATAATAGAAAAGAGAATTTTAACTTAAAGCAAAATATAACAAAAAAAATTAATAAAAAATAATTTCATAGCTAAGAAAAATAAAGATAAAGCTAGAATATTAGTATAATATTTTTAAGTATAAGTTTAAACAAATAATAATAACTAAAATAATAAAAATAAACCATAAAATATATCTTTAAGTATTTTTAAGGGATTTCTCAATATATCAACTTTTCTATCAACTTTTCTTCGTTTTCTATTATCCATTCCATTGCTTATTTTATTGCTCTATTTGTAGCCATATATTATTTAGAGTCACTACTTTGACCTATTAATTATTCATTTGGAGCATAAATTTCTACATTTTACCAATTTTCTTCACTATCTTTGATTGTTTGATACATTATTACAAAGACAGGAAGACATAATATTTCATCATAGGTATATAACTCTTAACATTTAGGATAATCTTTGCAAATCTAATGATAATCTTACTAAGTAAGTTATTTCAAAGGAGTAATTTTATCTTTTTAGTAAGGTGACTTTTGATATAAATCATGAATAACTTAAAATTTAGTATTCAATGCTAATTTTTCAAAGGATAATTTCAAGCATTTACTAAATAATTCACAAGAGTTAGTACAATTCTTTTATTTAAGAGACTGCTATCTATTACTATTCTCATCATATGATTGATCTATAACATTTTAGCTATTTTCTTATTAAGCTTCATCTTTTTAAACTACTTCTTGCTCTGTTTATTCTTTTTATTTTCCACTATTTTATTCCTATTAATTTGTATTCTTTTATGGAGCATTCTATGATCAATTTTTCAATTTACTTAATGATTTATCAGTTAGTTAACTTCCTATAAAAGGTTCACAAATAAACAAAACCAGGAAGAAAATAATAAGAATTTTACGTATTCTGCTCATTTTATTTTTGGGTTAATCTCTCCAGAAAATTTATCTTTTTTGTTGAGTAAAATCATCTCAAAATTTTATATCTAGTAGTTTCATTTTTAATTATTATTACAAATATTGTTTGGCTTTATATAATAGCAAATCTGATAATATTAATAGATTCATTACTATTATATTATAATTTAAATTTGGTGAGGCTTATAAATATAAAGAGTAAATTAAAACCAACTAGGGTATTTTTTATTAAGGTGCTATTGATTAATAACCATAAAGATAGAAGTTCTAAATTATTTTAACGATGCTAATTATTCTTTAGTAACTAATTAAATAAACTGAAATATCAAAATTAGAAAAAAACTAAATGTGAAGCTTATTTTTGAAAATAAAATTTTAAGCTCATGAAGTAAGCTTATTATTTATTTACGGATATTTAAGTCAGCGTGATTCTAAAATGCTAATTCTTTATGGAAATAAACTGAGTTCTTTAATAACTTATAAAAAATGAATTACAGTGATATCATAAATGTTTGTAGAAAAAATTAATTTTATTATGTATATCATAAATAAATGAGATTATAGAGCGTGTAGTACCTCAATGGTGGGCAGCTCTTTAATTAAGATTTTTTATGCTAAAAAAATTCTTGCTGAAGTCTTCCGCAGTGCTAGAATTCCCTTGTGAGTTTTGTCTTCTATAGGGTCGCGATTGGAATGCTACCCTAAGAGACCTTAGTATCTGGCATCTTTCATCGTTAGTACTACTTGATGCCTCTTTGATCTTGTCTCCTCTCTTGGTCCCACCAAGATTTTAGAATAGTTCTTCACCATTGGGTACTTCCTGGCACCAGAGTTTAAGTCAGTTTCAGTTGGAAGATTGTTCCTCCCTATTTATTTATATATAAATAATAATAAATAAATAAATTTGATTATAGAGCGTGTAGCACTCTCGTTGGTGCTCAGCTCTTAAAAAAAAATGTTTCATACTGACAAGAATGTTTCTTACTGATAAAATTATCAAATACTGGTAAATCTTGTTCAATACTGGTATAATTTTAGAATACTCGTAATCTTTAATATTTGCTGGAGGTCCAAGGATATGGCAGGATTGTGTCTCATTGCATCACCAAAGCAGAGGACGACATGTGTCAATTATGGGTACTTAAATTCCCCACCTCTGATGAAGCTCGCAATATTATTTCTTTTTCGTTCCAGAATTAAATCCAAATTAAGCCAAGCCAGTGTCGAAGGTCTAAGAATCTTATGTCTCGAGGCCAAACCAAAGCAGAGGAAGACATAAAGTCGATTATGGGTACTTAACTTCCCCAACCTCTGATGAAGATGACCTTGTTGTTCACCTTCGAACAACTATGGCGGTTTTAAAAAATATATAATATATCACATAATAAAATAGAGCTATAATAATTACTAGATCAATAATAAAGAACTAAGTATTAAGAACAAGAGCTTTCAATCTAAATATTTGATTGATTGATAGAATGTTAAAAGAAGTATCAAATAGAATTTTATAGTGAGTTTAGATATAAATTATGAATATTAAAATAGAAATTTTCATCATATAAATCTAAAATCTAGAATAACTTACTTAGACTTTACTATTATCTTGTAAATGTTTATATTTTTAAGATAGATAAATCCTTTATGAGTTTATTTTTTCTATTTATATAAATATAATGCTTAGTAGAATACCTTTTAATACTTGGAATTAATTATTTTTAAGTTACTAGATATATAGAAATGGCTAGCTCTTTGATAATAATAGGATAAATTAAGTTTAGTAATTATCGAGGATTTTCACCCCTTCATGCTGGACACCAAATTGCTCCGGTGCTAAAAATAAAGTTTTAAAAGTCTCTCTTCCTCTCTCCTCCCATTGCTCATGTCATTTCCAATTCTATCTTCTTTTCTAATCAAATTTTCTCTTGTGAGAAACCTAATACATTTAGGAATAATCTCTCTCTGATTTGTCTCTATTTCATTTGTATTTTCTTCCTCTGCTGTACTTGTATTCTTCTTTATTTATTTCAATACTACGTCTTGAATTTTTGGAATTTCATACAGCATCTTCACAAGTGCTTTGTTGATTTGCAGTAGTAACAATTCTTCACTACTTTTTGTGGCTTAATCCTAGTCTTCATGTTGGTCTCTTCAATCATTATTGATTTCTAACTATATTTTCAATCAGATATGTTGTACTTTATTAAGAACTTGAAAAAGAATAGATTGACAGTCAAGTATTTTAAATTAGCATTGATAAGATACTATTAAAGATGTGTAGTAGAAAATATCTCGATATTATATTATAATTTTTTGAATAGAATAGACAACAATTAAAAAATACTTTAACCTTGAAATAACTGGACAAAAATTAAGAAATTCGAAATATTAATTAAATAAATCACGAACAAGTTATGATTAAAGCTATTAACTATACAGTAGAGATTAAATAATCAATCTGAAATATTATTTAAACATAAAAATAATATAATTAATCAAAAAATAAAAAGAAGATAATTATGTGCTGATTCTGTCTAAAGATAGAGCACATAAAAGAGACTGTTGGAGATACTAAAATTTCATAATTACGAAATAAAATATTCAAATAAAACCAAATCAAGGTTTATTTTTCAGCTAAAGGTGAATTATATAGAAGAAAAATGATTGATGGAGAAAAATTACAGAATAAAAAGTGGAAAATCAAAGAAGAAGAATCAAGCAAATGTTTGGAAGGACTGAGATTGGAATAACATACCAATGGTAAGAAAGGAAATATTTACAGAAGCATATATATTATTCAAGATATGAACCTGTTGAAAAAATGGACAATTTCAATGAGTTTTTATGATGAGTTTTAAAAGTTTTTAAATTAATACGTGACAAGCAAATTAAAAGCGACACTACATTAGTATATTCTATAATTATTATTAGTATTTCATAGAAAAATAAACGAACATTTTCTAGAAAATATTTATGCCAACTCTGTAAGTCATTTTTTTTAATATATTATAAAAGAGCTAAATTTATATCCATAAAGAACTAGCCTTTTAATGATATCCTGACTTAAATATCTATAAATAATTAATATATTTCACTTAATAAACTTAAAAGTTAAAAAGCAAAAATTATTTTTAATATTCAGTTTGTTTTTCTCTTTAGATAAATAATCTTTACTAAAAGGAGTTAAGTAAAACCTTAAGCATATAAAATTAATAATAATAATAACTAATTAACGTGATTCCACCTATATTTGGTTCATTTTTAATTAAAAGTTTAATATTGAATAAAAGCATTAATTTCAAATTGCTTGGATTATGTCTATAATAAGTCTTTATAATTTTTAATTTGCTCTTTCTAATAGCTTCCGAAAGGTCGATTTTCATTCCTTTCTTATTGAATTCATTAACTGCATTTTAGATATATGGAGCTTCTTTGTTTAGTTAGAGTATTTTTTCCTTTAAAGTTTGCCTTATTAATTGCAATAAAGTCCGAATATATTTTCCCATTCATTATCTATAATTCACTTTTCTTTTTGTCTTAATTGGAAGCAATTTCGCATTTTATATTCTAGCCTCTTTCAATATCATCATCTCCTTATTTTCAGATAGGGATTATAATTTATTTTAGGTTGTTGCTCCATATCCATCGGATCATTCATCGATATCTTTTAGAGTAATATGCATGCTTTCCATCAGCTCTTCTGATTTGTTAAATTTTATTTCTAATTAATCGATTCTGATATTTGATGCTACTTATTTTCAGTTTTTTGTGCATTTATATTAATCATCAAGTATTCAATTTTTCTTTAGAACTTTTATATTTGTCTTAAAATTTTAAAATTTTCTTATTGCATAATTTTGAGATCTTAAGGAATTGCTTCCTGATCTTATTTTACTGAGATGAATACTTTTAAGAATAGAATTTTCTTTAAATTTTCAATTTTATTCATAATAAAGTTTGAATTTTGCTACTTTTGATACATCAGTTGTCTAGTTAGTTACTAAAGAATATTAAAATCCTCATAAAAATAATTAAAAATTTTATCTTTATGGGTAATAACCAATTCTACCTTTAAATAAAAAGTGCAGTTACTGGTTCGAATTAACTCTTATCAACTATAAATAATATCAACATAAATTATAATATAGAAGTAATGAATCTATTAATAGTATAAGATTTGCTTTATTACAAATACACATAAGAATTATAATAATAATCTAAAATATGGATCAAATGTTGAGATTAATTTTGATGATGATTAAATTATAAACAATTATATATTTTCTGAAAAATTTAACAAAAAATTAAATGAAAAATCTACATTAAGTTCTTATTTTCTTTCTGAATTTTCTCATTTATGAAAAATATGATGTAAATAAATAAATAAAATAGTAAAATCAAATAAACTTAAAAAATATTTAAGATAGCTAAAAATTAAAAAATTAAAATAAATTAAAGTGAAAAAATAAAAACAGAGTAAAAAATAGTTAATAAAATGAAAATTAATAAGCAAATAACTAAGGAATCATAAATATAAATATAAATATCATAACGGTAAATTTAAAGTCATTAAAAAAAGCGCATAAAAATTATAATTTAAGTGGAATAAAAAATTTCGACATCTTTTATTTTTAAATCTAAAGTTATCAAATAAAAAAAATTAAATTTTATTTAGTTAGAATTTTAATCTAAAAAAATGTGAGAAAAAACGTAAATGTAAATTAAAGGAACTTAATAAAGAAAGAAAAATTGCTATCTTCTAACTCTTTACTACTAACATAAACCGATTTTTACTCGCTTTTGCTTTCACTTTCATTAAAATACATTTAATTTTTAATCAGTTTTATCTTCAAACATAAAAATCTTAATGAGGGAATTATTTTTATAAATTACATTTCAAAATGTCTTAATCATCTTTTGTAAAAAGTGTATAAGTATTTACTTATGATAAGTACTATAATAAAAATTATACTAGTGCTAGAATTATGTTAAGTATGTTCTATAAAATATTTTTTTAGTCTAAACTTTTTTTAAATGATTTGTCGCATTTATATTTATTTTATTCCTATTATTTAAGTGTTTTACAAAGGTTAAATCTTTTTTTAATGAATTAATAGATTTATATTTTCTTATTTTTATTTTATTTATATTTTATTCATTATTTTTAGAGTTTAATTTTATATGTTTAATTTTAAGAATATTTTTTATTTTAAGATGACTAAGAAGCTTATTTTTTTGAAAAATATTCTTACTAAAAATTTAGTTTTTATAGCTACCATTCAAAATTTTTTTAATTAAAATTTTTTATTTTAATTTATAGTTTTTTTGTAAATAATTTTTTAAAGAATTTATTTCTAACAAAAATCAGATAGTTTTTTAAAACTTTTTTTTAATCAAATTGTTTAAGCGTTCACATGTTTTAAATTATTTTTTTCGAGTTTTCTATTATTTGATAATTTAGAATTTCATCTTTTGTTTTCATAAATTTTTAGCAATTATGAGGCGTTTTTTTAGTTTTTCTTTTAATATTTCTTTACTTGAAGGAATTTTGATTATTCTAAACATAGTAGTCAAGTAAGAAATTTTTCATATCTGCTAGTTAAAATAAATTAATGTTAAAATTAAATTTTAAATAGCATAGATGTTTATATATTTGTATTTAAGATAAATTTATTTTCATGCTTCTTCTATATTCGATTAAATGTTTATATTTAATAAATATTCTATTATATTTAGCAAGTGGTAGCTTTTAGATTTATATTTAAAACAAGCTAAAATAGCATTAGTTTTTTATAAATTATCTATTTTATTAAAATTATTTTTAAATAAAATTTATATTTAGATTTTTTTAGTTTATTTCCTTAAAAGTTTGTTATATCACTTACTTTTAGCAATTTTATTGTTATAATTAGATGAATAATTAAATAAGATTAGAGAGCGCGTAGCTCTTTAATAAAGATTTTAAAGTTAAAAAATTATTTTTTGAAGTTTTCACAGGGCTAGTATTTTTAATAATTTTTGTCTTCTATAAGACCGTTATAAAGACTCTCTAAGAAACCTTAGTATCTGGCATCTTTCAGCATTACGTTATTTGATGACTCTTCAGTCTTGTCTTCTTTTGTCTCCTACCAAGATTCTTGTCTTTTTCTTCGCCCATAGGTACTTTCTGGTGCCAGATCTTTAATCGATCTGAATTTGGAGGATCTTCTCCCTAATTTTATATTTAATAATAAATGTAATATTTTATTTATTTAAATAAACATTTTATAACATTTTTTTATAAATTAATTATAAATTTAATATTTTTATTTACTTTTTTAGATTTAATTTAGATTCATTTTAGTCATAATTGTTTTATTGAAAAAGTTTTATACCATATTTTGATAATTGTTGCTTTTTAACTTAATTATTTTCTCCATATTTAAGAATCAGATAAATGAACATTATTATTTAGTATATTGATGTTCATTCATTGAAAGGAATCGTTTTAAGACTAATAAGCTTAGTATTTCAAATGCGATCCTAACCTTATATGAGTATATATAAAAAACAGCCAGTTGTCATTGACTTTTAAACGTTTTAACTTTAATTTGCTTTCTTTTTAACATAAATACTCAATCCAGCAAGTATGTAAGTATTGCCTGAAAAACTATCTAAATGTATATAGGAGTATCATTTATTTATCTGTTTACCAAATTCAAACAATATTACAAATATCATTTCGGTGATAATTGATCTCACACAGATGCTAGTTACTTCTTCGCCTATCATCATAAATAGACTAAACTCATTTAAAATTTTCACCTATATATTCTATTTCTTTATTTTTTCATTAATTTATCTCATATAGTTTCGATCAAGCACTACGGAATTTTATATTCACTAGTCGTTTATAATAGAACATACATACATCATCATTTTCTTTGTGTATATTCTATTTAAATTTACTAACAGTAAGATATTATTATATTTTATTAGATTTTTAAATAGGGTGGAAAGCCCTTTCCTTCGGATGCTGCTTGGAGGCTCACAAGGCAACTAAAAAATTAGCGCGGATGGAGGATAAATCGGAGAAAGAGAAACCAATAAATGAAAAAGAAGATTCAACAAGCTGGAGAACTCTGAATGCTAGGAGAAAAAATTCTTCACCACAGATCGGGGAAATATGTACCCGTAATCGCATATTACATCCTATGCTTTGGAAGGAAAAATTACAGGGATATACTGCAGGAAGAGAAAACAAGATATAGAGGCCCATAAAATTTTATTTTTCGACATTAAATAAAATTAATTAAAATGCTTGCGCACCGACGAGAGTGCTACGTGCTCTATAATCCAATTTATTTGTTTGTATGAGAAGTATAGGTTCATAATTTGAGGAAAATAACGGAAATAACATAATATTTATTTTAATTTTTCCGTAAAATCCACAGATACAGACAAATTCATTGCTAAAATGATCTTCGGAACTTTTTATTCTTATTTTTCTAATTTATATCAAAGCCCTTTCATGTTAATATAAATTTCATGAATAATACAATCCTATTTATTTTTTTATTGGATTTTATGTGAATTCTTTTTAATTTTAATATAATATAATATTAATAATTTTAATATTATTTATGGAAAAATAGTGTACATATTTTCTTTTAAATTTATACTAGCCAGAAAATTATTAAGATTTTTTAATTTTTTCATAATTTATTAATATTTTTAAAAATTAAATTATATTTTTATTGTTATATTATTTTAAAGATTATTTTAATTTTAACATTTTTAATTTACTATATAAAGCTTTTAATAATTTTAATTTAATTAATTTATAATTGTTTAAAAGTTTTATTTGTTTGGTTAAATATATTAATTAAAATCTTCGTATGAATTTATCTGCTTTATGTAAAGATATATTTGTACAAAAATAAATTTGTTTATTTATAGATATCTTTCTTCAGTTATGTTCTAATAGAAGTATTTGCTAAATTCCTCTTTTAGTGAAAATGTAATATTCATCAAAGATTCTCTTAAGTTTTATTTATTTTATCTCTATAATAGTTCATATGAGGTTCAAAATTATTTATTTATTATTTTCCATAGAATAAATATTTTTATATTTTTTTAGAATCCTAAGCATTATTTTTAAATATGTTAATATCTTCTACAATACAGGTGGCTTCCTTTTAATTATTGAACTATTTATGTCTTAATATCTAGGCACAAATCTAAAGAATTATTTTTAAGCTTGTAGAAATAATTATTCATTCGTTTCAGCAAATTGATTTAATTTATTTTATATCTATTTAGTTCTAAAATTTGCTTAATTTGTATTTTAGTTTTTAGTCTTAAAGCAATAAATAAAAGAATTTAAAATTATAATTACTTTATTTATTTATTTTTTGTAGTTACTTTTTTAGAGCTATATAAATTAATATTAAAATGGGCATAATATTATTTTTATATATAAGAATAGATAAAAATTAATAATAAAATATAAAGAAACTTAACTAAAGATTTATCCTAAACTAAATTTATTATCCATTTTTATTATATTAATTATATTTTTATTAATAAAAATTTAATTTTAATTATATGCTGTTTAAGTGTTTAAAAGCTTTATTTAGAAATTTAAGAGTTTAACCTAGTATATTAATTTCAGTTTATTTATTAAATTATATAAATGTTTAAGCTGTCTGACATTAGCTGATGATGATATTGATAGGGTTAGTTTTATATATAAATGAAGATTCCAAAGATACTTTTATGTATCACTAGATGTGTTATGAATGTGTTTAAAGATAATATTAAGAGTCACAGTAAATAAAATGCTTAATGAGAAATTGTTGTTAAGTGATTTAAAAACATCGTGCATTGCTTAAAAATGATGAAAAGTTAGTACACACTACAAAATAAAACTTACTAGCAAATAAAAAAGAATTATTAAAAATTAAAGAGAATTAGTTAAATGAAGAAATGCTAAATTAAAAAATGCCAAAATCTAAAACCTGAATAAAGTTATTTAAGATTTAGAATAATAATATATGGCTAATATTTACAGCATATGAAGAGAATTCTAAACTTTACTAGCATCATATAATCAAGAGAGAGTTAAATTACAAGACATTTAAATTAAAAGCAGGAGATGAAAATGTTGATATATAGATTTTAGATTGAATGAAGTTAAATGAAAAAAAAACATAAATTGAAACTTAAAAGGCTTAAACTGAGATAAGAAATATAATGAGTTTTAAGTAAAATGAATTTGAGGAATACAATAAATTAAGAGTAAAAAATTAAAAAAGTTAAAAGACATTTGAACAGCAATAAATGTGCATAAATAGTTTGTAAATTAGGTTTAGCAGGAATAGAGTTAGTTAATGATTACTTAATAAAAGCATTAAATAAATAGAAAGGCAATCATGAAGAATCCTAAAAACATAATTGTAATAAATGGCAGAACTGAAAATTTGCTTGATTTAGTACAACTAAATTATAAAAAATTAAAGTCATTGTTATAGATTTTAAATATTGAAAAGAATCAGCCTTAATTGAAGTAATTAGCTGCCAATGCAATAACAATGTTAAATTGCATTAATCTTTATTTACCAATTAAAACTTCTAAAACATCGACTTAACTCATTCGGACCTCTCAGACATCACCTTCAACAATTGCAAATTCATCACTCCAATCTAACTTAAGCAAATCTTTCTTCCATAGTCATGGAATACCTCCATATTTTCACCGGACACACTAATCATGTCGCTTCCGTAGCCATCTTCACTGATGGCAATACCATATCATTGAGAATTTATTATGACACGGTGAGACTATGGGACGTCACGACAGGTACCTGTAAAACTATGAGTGATTAACAGATTATTTATATATTGTGGCTAAATCTAGTGATTCTTAGTTTATCGTATCGGGAAGCGATGATATGATGGTGAGACTATGGGACGTCAAGACATTTTAGCGTATAAAGGCTCTTTTTGGATATTTCTCTGATGTTTCAGTTATTTTCTCAAGTGATTAGAGTAAATAATACTTGATTCACGTGATAAGACTATAATAATATGGAATACTTAATCTGGTTAAAAGAGTGGAATCTTATGGGTCATATTGATTCTATGGGTAGTTTACCAATATCAAGGAACAATAATTGGTTGGTATCAAGTAATTAAAGTATTATATTTGCTGGAAATCCTTACCAAGTGATTATAATTTCCGAAGATGAACATAGGTAGATAGTTGAATGGTATTTAGAATAATACTAACTAATAATAAGCAAAGTTGAGTTTTAAATTTAATCTTATTTAATTACTTAGGTGGATTGAAATAAGCTTTATATCGAATATAGATTAAGATTTTAAAATTTAGTATGAATGATGTGCTTATGAGTGAGTAGGATAGAGGAAGATACATCAAGCGATTGGTTTAAGATATCATTTAAATTTTTATATTTAAGAATTAATATTTCTCTTTAAGTCTTTTTATTATTGATTATATTATTCTTAATTTCATACATGCTATTACTAAATTACAAAATATTTTTATCTTATGATTTTTTAAGTACAAAATAAATATTTTAGTATTATATTAATTTTATTTTAATATTGTTAAGTTTATTTTCTAAATTTATTTCTAAGTTTTTTCTATCTTAGTTCAAGTTATTTGTTTTTAATTAAAGGGAAAATTTTTAATTTTTAAGTCTATCATTAATAAAAAAATTGAATCAGTTTCTAATAGAAATTGTTTTAAATTTAAATGATTAATTAAATAGTTAAATTGCATGCTAGTTAAATTAATGTAAGTACGTCTAATTTGTGTTTAAGTTAAATATTATTTAAATTTTTTTAAGTCTATTAAAATATTTTCAAGAATAAAAGTTTTTTTTCTCATTATAATTATTATTAACAAATGTTTTCTAGAAAAATTTAGAAGTATTAAACCATGAATTTGCTAAAATAAAAAATTTAATTTTTTACTCAACGATTAGCATTAGAGGAATGTATTCCGACTGACTAAAAGTCGTGATATCAGATGAAAAAAGTAAAACAGGAATAAAATTTAAGAAAAACCAAATTATTAAAATATTAAAAAATATTTTCAAATAAATTCGTATTCAGTTTTGGTTTTGATTTAAAGGAAAAATTTTTGGTTTGAAATTAAAATTTGAAAATTTTGAGCGAAATTTGAAAAACTTTGCAATAAATATTTTTTTATTATTTTAGAATTTTGCTTTGTTTAAAAGATCTATAGAAAAAGGAGAGATAATAGTTTAAAAAGCATTTAAATTATTAAGAATATTTTTTGCTTTAAGTTTTACACTATAGGAAAATTTTTGGGTGGAAAAAAGTTGGAAAAATTTTTAAGGTTCATATAAAGGTGTTAAAAATTAATTGTTTTAATAGGTTTTGGAAATTGTTTTAAAAATACATACTAACATCAAAAAGGATTAAAAAATATCAATATCTGAAATATTAACTTTTCAAAAAAGAATAAAACGAGGTATAGTCTTATTGGTCTATTATTTTTTTAGAATAAATTTTAAAGAATTTAAAAAATAATTAAATAAGAATCTAAATTATTATTCCTTAGAACTTTAAATAGATTTTTCGAACATTATACTACCAAAAGCAGAGTATGGTTTAGAAATAATTCCTTAGACTATCTTTCGGAGTATAATAAAAATAAACATGATATAATAATTAGTTAAAGAAAAGTAGCAAGATCTAATTTACAAAATCCTAATTCTTTTTTTTAATTAATCTTGCTTTATTGACTTGAACTGGTTTCCTTTTTAATATTACACTGCAATGAGGCATTTCAAATTCTATATAAAACTTTACACTGAATCTTAAACAGACTCCGACTCTGACGTCTCATTTCTTTTTAACAAAAAAAAGAACAGTAACCTTAAAAAGCTTTTAGCTTTAGATTAAGGTATAAGAGTTTATTTGATTTCTTGTTCTATTATTTATTTAATAAAAGATTTAATTATTTTGAGGTATTTAATTCTTTGATTATTAAGAATAGAAATTACAAGTAGAGGAGAAATAAATAACTTAATTATTAAATAGCAATAGGATGATATTTTATTTAAGTATATGTTAAGAAATATATTTTATTATTTAAAGGTATTCAATTTCAAGTCTATTAGTTAAGATTTAAAATTTTACAATCATATATCTACAAGCTTTTAGAAATAAGCTTGTGCTTTGCTTATTACAAAACTGAAATTTCTCTTTTAGTATCTTATTTATATTATCTAAATTATCCTTTTGAATAGTTATTAAAAGTTCACTGCTTAGTCTTTTTGTAATTTTTGGTATTTACTTATGATATATTTTATTATTAATAATATCAAATGGATGTCGGTAGCGGTCATGAGACCTTTTAAACAATCTGGTGTAGTGTATATTACATTGCGAGTAATCTCACACTAGATGTCACCACAGAGAAGGGTGGGGAAGAGATAAGCCTAACACTCCTAAGGATTCTTGCTATCATTATAAAAGTTTGACTGATGGGCCTTCTAATTAATGACTTAATAATTTATTCTTATTTAGGCCTTATTCAAGAAGATTGAAGCATTTGATTCGAGGTTCGAGAATAATTTTTAATAAATAGATTCCCCATTTGGAGAAGTTTATATTACTATTTGGACTAATAGAATTTTAACAAGAAACATGAGAACATTTTTCTTAATATTAATATTGAAAAAGCTGCACGCCAATGAGATACTAAGCACTCTATAATCATTTTTACTTATTTTATTTTCATTTATTTATAAGCTAAAATCATCAGGAAGAGAATACATGCTGAACATATAATTTTCTTTATTAAATTTAAATGCAGAACATTTTGACTTACATGAAAAGTTAAAATTACATAGAGAAAATTACCAAAATCTCTTTAGATTATTTTAAACAATCATTTATATAATTTTTTTAAAGTTATTGCTTTTAAACAGCTTTGAATCTATTTATTTAACTTTAGATATTTAAATGTTTAAGTAAGTAACTAAATAAAGATATTTAGAACTATCCAATTCTATATATTTTCGACAATTTACAATGATAAATAAATTTCCTTTACTTTACTATTTTTATTCTCAAATATCTTTAAAAGAACATCTAAATAACATACACTATACTTTTTTAACTTTCCTTATCTTAGTACTATTAATTAATAAACGAATATATGAAAAATAAGACAATCCTATTAGTTATAAATAATTACCTCTCTAACTCTTGTAATTTTTTAAAATTTAATATATTTTATTCTTAGAACTTCATAGTAGCTCATATTTCCTAGGTTTAATCTTTTTTCTTCATTTTCTTCCTTGTATCACATTGTTAATCTCTTAAGAATATAGTGAACATTCTATTTTCACCTTAATTTTACTTTATCTCTATATAACCTTAAAAAGAGGAATGTTTAATATTGATATAATCTTTATTAAATAGATGCATTATCTCAAACATGCTAATAAAAAGAAATTCAATAAACTTAATAATTTACCTAAATTTATTTTTTTTATTATCAAACAGCTAGCAATAATAAACAAATGCAAGGAGTCAAAAGAGGTTTCTACAACACCTCCAAAAAGTTGGAGAGGTAACCTGAATCCAATCTTGGCCAGTCGTCTTTTTCTTAACCTTAACCTTCTTCTTAATCTTAACTACCTGGAATTCAAGTAGGATATGATGAGCGGAAGAATCCTAGAAAGCGACTCACGTAATAAGTTCTACATCGGAGGAAAAGCCAAGGAAGCATATGAAATCTGCTCTGTACCAGGAAGTGTCAGAATTTAATCATTCTGGTCAGATGAGCATGGAGTAGCTCGTCAAAGTGGTGCTGAACTTCAGGAAGAGGTTAGGAAAGTAAGGAAGGATAATGAGAAGCTTATGGAACAACTCAGCCTAGCGGAAGGAATAGAATCCAGACTTATGTCCTAAGAAAGAGAACTAAGGGCTTTCTGAAACATATCCTAAGACTAGATAAACTAATCCTAAAATTAATTTCTGATTTGAGTAACAGACTGGAAAAATTAGAAAAAAAGTTAAACTAACAAAGGGGAGTTCCAATAGAAATTAGTTCTTCTTCAAAATTAGATTATATGAAGTCTAGTAATTAACATTAGAATTTTTTATAAAACCTAATTTTCTTATTCTTATTGATACGTTCTTGATTGAGGTTAATGAAAATAATTTTTTAAACTTAATTTACATATTAAATTCAAATAACTATGCAATTATGTTCCAATATTCAAAATATTGAAAATTTTATATCTATTATTATTATGTTAGTTTCAGGAGTGTTACTTGCAATCACTTTTCATACAACTATTTTACTAAAACTTAAAAATTAATCTCTTTGATTTAGACTAAAATATTCCAAAGTATATTTTTTATTATTACTATTGAAACCCAAATCTGAAAAAAAACAATATAAGGAAAATTAAAACTATGAAAAGATAAGTACAAGTTCACTTTTCTTAAAATAAGTCAAATTTTCTTTATTGGATTAAAATTAAAATCAATTGTCAAACTTAAAATCAATAAGCAAGATTAATATTTACCAATAAAGAATGAAAAATGATTATCTTTACTAAAGAATTATGTTGATATAGCAACATCTATTTGATTTTATTCTAGCATGTTGAATTCTGACTTATAATAATTTTACTTTAATTTTGATATTTATAATAATAAAAATACATTAATTTATTTTTTCCTTTTTAGGGATTTTCAACCCCGTCAGGAGGATATTAGTTCATGCTCCCTGCTGTTAAATATAAAAGTTTGGGTCGCCCAATTTTGAGAGAATGGGAACTCGGGTTTCTCCAGATTTTCCTTCCTTTTACTTACCTTGGTTCCATCTTGATCCTGTATATTTGGCCATCCGGGTTACAATACATTCTTTTCATTCTTGCTTCTTCTTTTTTCTTCTTTTGCTGCTCTTTTATCCAATATTTTCTTTAGTTCTATTAAAATTTCCAACACTTCTGATAAAGATATCATACGCTTCCACAGCAGAAACATTTCTTTTTTACTTTAAATATTTTCCTTGATGGGTTTGCTCTTTTTAGGCTTCGATTTCCTTTTTATAACTCCATTTTTGCTTTGCTCTTTCTTAAATGCTTACAATTTCTCTTTTATTTTTCCGAGTTTGTTATCCAGTTCAGTCTGTTTCTGAAGCCAATTTTAGGATTAGCTATTCTAATTTTGTGATTAGTTTCAAAAGGTGCTTAGCTCTCTTTCCTAGGACATGAGTCTTAACTCTATTCCTTCTGTTAGGTTAAGTTGTTGCATTAGCTTCTCATTGTCCTTCAATAGCTTTTTGACCTCTTCCTGGAGGTTTAGTACAATTTTAATGAGCTGTTTCATGCTCTTCTGACCATAAAGATTAAACTATAGGACATCCTGGTGCAAAGCAGATTTCGCCTATTTTATAGGCCTCTCTTTCGAAATTGAAGTAAGTATACAAAGTGCTTTCTGCGTCTGTTTCCGTTCTTCATAGTTTTATTATATTTCATGTTGCTAAGATTATTAAGAAAGGGTTAAGGTTTGTTTAAGAAGATTGCCCGATATTTGCTTCTGGTTTCCTTTCCTTACTCGAGGTGGTGGTATAGAAACCCTTTTTGAAGCCTTCCACTTTTTAATTATCAATTTTGATATTTATTAAATGACAATTTATTTTCTTCTAGTTTTATTCTTTAATAATAATAATATTTTACTTAAAAGTTTTAACAGGATTTTATTTTTAATAGGATTTTCAACCTGTTTGAAGCATTGTCTTTTTGGTAAGGAAGACTATCCGGAAAATTATTTTTCGTATGAGATTCCTTAAAAAGCTTTTCTTCATACACTCTTGTTATTTATTTTAATGCTTTTGCTTCCTCCTATTTTTGTATTTTTTAATAGTTTTTTTAAATTCAGCTTGATTGGCATTATCAACATTTCTTCCCACTAATTGTTTTTTGTGCTTTTTTATTTTTTTTCTATCTTATATTTCTTAATAAAGGTACCTTAATCTTTATTAATCTTTTATTAATCTTGATATTGAGGAGAAGAAAGGGAGGGAAATGGAGGATGCGTAGGAGTGATAAGTTAGATAAGTGTGAAAGGTGAGACATAATCTTGGATATGACGGTAAGTAGTGTGATATAATCAATCTGTTTTAGGAATTGAAAACAGTCTAGATTTAACTTAAAAAATAGACAGAAGAGTAAATTGAAGCCCTAGCTAGAAAAGTGAAAATTATATTCTCCAACTTGATCACATTAAAATTTTAATGGATCAAGAAAATAATTTTTACCAGAGAAAATCTTAAAGTAGAATGGTTTAGATGTAACATACAGAAGATAAAAAAGTTGAAGCATAAAACGATTTTTAGGTAGAGCAAGAATAAAATGTTATGAACTTGAGATTTTAGCAACAAAGCTGTATTGCAGTTCATTAGTAATTTTCCAAAAAGATAAGCTATAATGTGTAAGTCCTCAAAGAAATTATTTTAGAATCCAATTTTTGCTAAAAAAAGAAACAAAAAGTAAATAGTGAGTCTCAAAAGAATGGATATAGATAAAATCTTACTAAATAGAAAGAAAAAGAAAAAAGTAAAGCTGAAAGCTTGTAAATTTATCCCATTAAACTGGAAAAGCTTATAGTAGTGAAACATTTAAGTAATTACAATAATTTATTTAACTTGTTTTTATTAGTAACTATAACTATTTCAGTATTATATACAGATTTTCATTTTAGAAATATTTTATCCGTTTTAAATATCTTTAAGATATTTAAGTTCTAATAATAAAAACTTAAGAAACAGAAAATAAATCTTTAATATAGGTGTGAATATTAGTGCTTAATGGATATGAGATTGCTTGAATGAAACCATATGAACAAGAAATAAAATTAAACAGTCTATAAAGATGGAACTTCTTGTGTAAACCCTCAATTCTTTGTTTATATAACTTGCTTAAAAATAATTTTCTCTTTATATGCGAATCTTTAAAAGATTAACTTTTAATAGATTTTCTTAATGAGTTTTTCTCTCAATTATAAATAATTAGTTACTAAGAATCCTTATAACCAGAAAAGAATTTAAATAATTTAATTCAAAACAAGCCAAAATTACTAAAACTTGTTGCTTTATCAATTAAACATAGACTGGTATACTAAGCTATATTATAGAACCTCAAGTTATAATAACTCTCTTAGATAATTAAAGATATTAAGCTATATGCAAATATTCTTGACTCAGGTGATAGCCCTTAAAATTACATTTCCATTACTACTTTCTTTTATCTTAGCGAGATTATTCTAGGAATACTTAAGCTTGAATTTTTATTTTAATACAGTTTAATATAAGCTAATGCTATACATAAGCTAGTAATTATCAATTATAAGTTTGGAAGACTTTGAGAAATATAAATATATATAATTAAGTTTTGTTGCTTCATCCTTTCGCTATCAAATAAAAGTTAGAAGAATTAAAACTACTATGAAGAAATAAAAAATTTATCTAATCAGATTACCATTTTCCTTTACTTGGTAAATCGGCTCTTGAACATTCAATTTATATAGTTTTAAATATAAAGTTGAGAAGAAATACCAAAATAATATTTTATAATGTATTTATTCCCTTTTTCAGATTAATAAGTAAGTCTCATATTAAGAATCTGTTACTATATATTTCGAATTCCTATTTCTCATTTCTAGTCCACTTTTTTTAATTTACTCTAGTTCCCTTAATATAACCACATTTTATACTTACTAAAGAACTAAATTATTTCATTTGATAGCTGATAAATAATAGATTTGTATTTACTGTTGAAAAATATTTTAGAAGCTATTTTTTAAAGATAATTTTATACTTTTTACAACTTAAATTTGCTTACCTTTCTTATTCTTAATTTTAGCCTTCTAATTCTACCTAAATTAATCCAATAATATTTTCCCTAGTCCTTATATATCCCCATTCGCCCCCTATTACTCATGATTTATATGCATAAGAGACCGAGATCATAGTCAATAGTCATTTTATTTCTATTCCTTTATCTTTATTTTTCAGTTAGGAGACTAGCGCCTAGATTTCTAGCCAAAGGAATTACATTTCTTAGCTATTTTCATTCTTCTAAATTAAGTATCAGAATATGAATTTTTCAGTTTCTAGACTTTCTAGACCCTAGAATCACTATAGAGTCTAACCTTAAAATTATTTTTTAACATATCTTAGATTTTACTCTAGGCAAATCACGTCTTAAGACCATCGTCGTCATAATATCTTATTTATCAGGAGTAGACTAAAAAACTCTAATTTACTATTAAAAACAAATATAAGAAGCCTGATTATAGCAAAGTATTACATAGGATAATTATTATATTGAAGGTATCAATAAAGCAGACTAATTATCTAATAGCATAGGAAATAAAATGATATATAGCTAATTTTTGAAAAAGGATCTTAAAGTACTTAATCCTCTAGTAATATTAGTTACTTTTTACTAGATACATTAATAAGATAAATGAGTACATGGCATAAATAACTATGAGGTAGAATAATTAATTTCTACTATGCTTTTAGCAATTATTATCTCTTTTGATGTCATGAAGATTCTAAAAATATAGTTGTTGATTAGGGAAAACTTTATGTATTTAGCATAAAAATGATGAAGCTTTTTATTCATTAATTAATTTTTTAGAATGTGTGAAACCGTAATTTTGATATATCTAGATATTATCTTATATATCTAATATTATCTTATATTAGTAAATTATTAAATGGATAAGTTACTTTTGTCTTATTAATTTACCATCAACAAATTAATTGTAAACTTGTTTAAGTTCCTAGTAAAATAATTGAAAGCTTCTGTTTTAGGCTAGTTTATCAATGACATTTGTCATAATCGTCAAGTTATCTCACATTTTCTACGAGAACTTCATACTTATGTTGTAGAAGGGTTGACGTGTCGAAGCTTTATATTTGAAGAATCTTCTTAAATAAAGTAAAATTAATATAAACTTTACATGTAGTTAATGATATCTTCTATATAAATCTGCTTGTATTATTTTATTTATATCGCTAATAGATTTTTCAAGCTTCACTTTACATATTTTAAGCAAAATGGGAGGTCCACTCATTATCCCTTTGCCAATGAGATGATCCGTAACTACCAAAGATTCCAGACGAACTGAAATCAAAGGCTTGGCGTCTACTCGGGCGTAATATACGCTCACTGGCGCCCATTACATATCGTCACATATTGCTAAAGACATAAATGGATTCAACTCCCAATTTATTTATTCTTGGTAGTATTAAAATAGTTCTAAAATCCTTTTATTTTATTAAGGTTTGTCTACTATTATTAAATTTAAAAGTTTAAGTAAAAGTTCTATTCTTCATTACTTCTTTAATAATAATAATAATTCATATGTCTTTACTATATTTTTATATAGCTAATAAAACTGTTTATTTACGTTTTATCATCAATCCTACTTTACTTATTGTTCATTTTTCTTCAGATATTCAATCTATTTATTTCTATTAAGGGTATTTCTTTCACAAATTGCAGTGCTTTTGTAGATATAGCATCTTTTACTTGTTCTAGAAAATATCTTTTTTGTTACTATATTTCCATGGGGTTCCTTATAAAGGCTTCTACAAGTTCTCTTCTATTAATTGGAGAATTTGAATCTCATTTTACTCAATTTTTCTCGTCTTGCTCTCTCATTATTCAAATCTCATTTTCTAATCCTGTCATTCGTTCATGGACTCCGACTTTAGTTCTTCAGTCTACCATATGGACTTATCATCATCTTCATGCTTTATGTTATCCTGACTAATTACAAATATATCTTCTTTCTATTTGTTTAATTAATCTTCAAACTTTTTTATTTATTAATAAGTTATCATATTAACTGTGTCATTAAATAATATTCCATTTATTCTATTTAGATATCATCTAGGTAAAAGGTATCAAAGTTTGCTTTGAATTTTCGTACTTTGCCTTATTGTTAATTTTTTATTACATATTTATTTGTTTCAATGATTCAGTTGAAAGGTAACTATTTTCAGTTTTAAATGGACGCGTTTAGAGCTATGGTAACTTTTTTGTTTGGAATTTTATTCTCAGGTCCTACTTATTCTTTGATGGGAGAGAGCTGCTTTATTCTAATTTTAGGATTTTATATTTTTCTTTAGTTTTACCATTTTATCGTGTTTTTATGGTTAAATTTATTAAGAAGAGCAGTTAAAAATTGAAGGGGACATAGTAAGAGAAAATGCTTCTAGTTTCCTTTCCTGGTCAGAGAAGGTGGTAAAAAACCCTTTCTTGAAGTCTGTTATTTTTTATATTTTTTTAATTTAAAAAACTAACTTTTTCTTTAACTTCTTAATTACAAGATTAATTTAATTTTTTTCAGTATGATTTGGTTAAAGTTTAACCATCAGAATGATATTTCTAAAATCAGTTGAACTTTCCCTCTCTTTTTCGTTTTTTCGTATAATTTTACGTTTTTTTTGATGGAGATTTATTCTAGTTATATTACTATATTTTAAGAGTTAAATGTTTTATAAAATATTATTCTCACATTAATAATATCTTAAACTTGAGTCATATTAGTTTAGCTCTAATAATCTTAGAACCAAGGTGCAGTTTTTATTTGGAATATATTTCCCTTTAGTTCTTAATTAATCCTCAATAATTATTTTCCTTTTTCCTCTTATTTTTAACTGTTACTAGCGTAATTCTAATTTCGGTATTTATAATAATACATCAGATTCTCATAATTTTAACCTTAATAATTAACTTAGAAAAATTTATAAAATTATTACTCTTTTACTATGTTAGTTGAAGCATCTAAACTCTAAATTAAGTTTAAATTAGTTTATCTATACCTATACCTGCTGTTTTATCTCATTATTATAAATTAGTTTTTAATTGAAAGTAGTTTTCTTAACTGTTGCTTGACTGCAATAAACAAATTTATTAATTCTAGTCTAGCAAGCTCTAAATGATTAATTGCTTTCTGATATAATGATAATCATAAACTCTAATCAGAGTTCTGTTTACTTTTCCTTTCATTTCATTTTCATAGCTTAATTCTAGAACATTATTTTTAGATCTTTATATTTTTTAGTCAATTGCTAGATTTATTATTACTTTAGTTATTCTCTATCATTTGCTTTTTAACTATTTACCTATTAATCAGAAATATGTTTAAGTTAAGCTTAAATACTTTTTAAAGTACTGAATTACGATTCCTAGTAGATTTTTTAATTTAATGCTCTTAATTATTTAAATATATCTTTAGTCATTTTAATGTCTTCTGAGATATCTAGCTCTTTAGAAGATTCTATATCTTAATCATACAAATCTAATAAACATTTTAAATCTAAGACGCCAATCTAATTTTTTGTCTATATTAGTACTTCTATTCATATAAAGTATTCTTCAATAATGTTCACGCTTTAGAGCTATACTTAGTTATTTTGAAGGAATATAAAGATATTTATTTATTGGTTACTAGTTACAGTTCCTTAATAAATTTCTTAGCAAATTCATAATTTCTTTAATTCTCTATAGTTAAATATATTCCTTTAATGTAGTCAAATCCCTGCCTATGCTACTCCTTTTAGATAGCAGCTTCTTGATTTTTGAATAAAGAAAAATGGCTAAAAATAAATTTTTGCGATTTGATTTCTTCCTCCATTTTTGTGCAAGCATATTAGCGTTAAATTAAAAGTTGACTATTATTAGAAAAGGTAAATGGGTAACTATATAAGAAGTATAATCTCTTAAGTATTATTAATATAAAGAGGATATTTATATGTATTGCTATAAGCTTTGCTATTATTAGTTTGCTATTAAAATTTATTGAAGCTTAAATTTAAGTAGATAAATCAATTGCTTGCGTGCTTTCTCATTTCTTAGTTTTAATATCAAATAAGAGCTATAAGTTACAATATGATTTTTCAGTCCTTGAAAACTTTTCTTGATTAAAGCTTATTATTAATCGAAAAGCTTATCTGATATATCCTCTAAGAGCTAATCACATCTCTAATTATAGGTATTTTTATATAAAAATGATATTATAACTAATCTTATCTTAATTAACCTAAGCTTTGGTTATTTTTAATATACTATGTAATTATAACTTTACACTAAGATTTACTATTAATATCTACCCTTTTAAGCCTTTCCTAACACTTCTACTTTAATATGTAATTTTATCGTTTTATCTATAAGATTTTTGAAATTGATATTCTAGAGATCTAGGTAAATTGTTCATCTAATTAAATTCCTAACTAGCTTATACATTTTTTATTAACATAGCTAGTAAGTTTAGAATAGTATAGCCATTGTTATTTCAAAGAATCAGCTAGCAATTTTCATAAGCATAATACCTATTATTACTAGGTAAATCTGCTTAATTTACTATTTATATTTATTACTTTTTATTATATGAAGCACTGAGTTTGGAAACTTATTTATAATAGCAACAATGAGAATTTATGATTACTAAGGAAATATTAAGTTAGATGAAAAAATTGTTTTGGATAGCATAATTGTAATTTATAGTTGACTGATGTAAATTTAAAAGCGATTAAACATTTTTAAGATTGCTTGCTTTTTGATTTATAGTAATTAGATAGGAAGTTAGATCTATGTAATCACACAGTAACCTAATAAACTCTTTTACCTTTTATTTTAGTTAGCATTGGTTATTTTTACTACGAATATTAGAATATTCTGCTATTTAAACTACCAAAATTTTATTAAGTTTAACAAAGATCAAACTTTAAAATAGGGGATTTTAATATGTTTAAACTTATATCCTTGATAAAGAGTTTAAAGATACAGTCAACTTGATTTGTCATTAAAGAACAAATGACTCAGAAATTTTAAAGTATTTATATTTCTAAATTTTCAATTGTAAGCATTGACTAATTTAATATTCCATTTAAATAAATACTTAGTAGACTAAATTATAAGGATATTTAGCATTTATAAGCTAGCTTTATTATTACTTTATATAAAAGATATAATATTTATTTTATCTTCCCCATGTTTACAGCTTAGACTTGTAATTGTTATATTCTATCATTGCTAATATAACCAATAATTTAACTAGGAATTAAAAATAACACCTATACCAATATTATTTAAATGCCTTCAGATCTATGTATCTAGGAGTAGTATAGGATTTATTCAGTATTGTTTGGATTTCAGCTTTGAAATTTTAGAGAAAGAGATGATATGAATTTTCACCATTTATATGTTAAACTTAAAGTTTATAATAATTAAAGTATTTACTAAGTATCAATTCATTAAAATACTAACCTTAATTTACCCTAATACCAGCTTAATATATTAAATATACTCATACTATTATTTAATAAATTATTTGGTTATAAAGGGAGAAAATATTATCCCTTTGTTTATCTAAAATCTCTATCTTATACCTAACTTTTTGAGTTTCTAAAGCTAAATTTTAAAGAATACTTTTAAAAAATTGTAATAAAATGCTTCCTATTCGTTATATGTTTATATATTAAGTAACAAATCCCTTAAAAAAAAGCTTGAGAAATTAATTTTTAATAAACCGATTCAATAAGTTAAGATCCTTATAACTTGAAATATTATTAGTAGCCTTTGTATTAAGATGAAAGGGGAGAACATTTACTATTCTTAATTATTGCTATATATTAAAAATTTGCAAACCGCAATTATATCGCTTGAAAATTTAAGTGAGTAGCTTAGTTGGTATTACTACTAACAAAGATAATTGTCAAATTATTCAAATTATAACTACTCTCAAATACAATTTTCTTCGGTTCTTAGTAAAATGTAATGATCAATTCTTATACATATAAAGAGAAAAATAAAATGATAGCATTTTAATGGAATTAAGAAGAGAAAACTCAAGGTAAAAGCAAAATTAATTAAGAACTTTAAGATTCAACATCGATATATTCAATACTCTCTTGCGTTCATTAACTTTCACTTGATGTATTCCACTGTTTGGCTCCTTAAATGCAAATTTTTACTAATGTAAAATTTATTTTACTTAAAGATCCTTCATTTTCTATGTCCTCTACATGTTATTTATCTCTTTCATTTAATCTTCTGCTAATGAAATTGCTATTCCTAAGCATTAAATGATAGACTGAGTTTTATATCTTTCAGAATTCGTATTATTTTCAGAGGACTGTGTCGAAGCTTCTGATTCTTAAGCACTTATAATCTGGAAAGGAGGATTTATTTTTAATAGGAGATTCTTACTCTTCACTTGATTACACGCTTGTTTTTCCTCATTGCTAGATTAAATTAAATAACTTAAAGTTGTTTCTAATCTTACTCTCTAATATCTTTTCGTCAAATACTCTATTCTTTCCTTCTTCCCACTTCTATCCCTTTACAGATTGACATATAAATTTATATTCAAAGACTCCTGGCCTGTACAGAAACAATTTTGTAGTCCACAATCCTTCTCCATCATACTACAATCTAACACCTTTTGATATATTCCAGTTTCCAAGAAAGTGTTTATCCCCTACTAGCACTATACTTTCATCAGATTTAGTATAGTAATGTATCTTTAAATTAACTTAGTAATTATTGCTGACAGGCTCTTTAGCCTAACACAAGGCATATTCCATTTGAGCCTAAAACAAATGAGGATTAGATTCTCTCAAATAAGTAACACATCTAAACATCCTTAAACGAGCAGGAGTTTTATTCCTCTAATGCTAGCTTTAATTAATCCAAGTAGACATATTTTATATTTAACAAGCAGTTCCTTCTTAAATAGCTAGCACTTATAATTAAACTATTTTAGTTTAAATAAAGTAAACATATCCATAATACTTAATAAATGTATTCGTTTCCTACTATTTTTCAATCTTTATTAAATTGAAATTTAATTATCTAAACTCAATTTATTAGTCTACTCTACTTACAGATTTATTAATAAGCTATCTGTTTAAAACTAGAGGATGATAAAGATGAGTAGAGTAAGGAAGAAGAATTAGAAAACTCATATTGGATAAGAAAGATTTTTAGATAAGATATATGAAGATAATTAGTTTATTAGTAAATGAAATAGATTAAAGGGGAATAAGGTAACTATTAAATTAAAAAATGCTAGCTATATAACTTTAAGAATAATGGATATTGAAATGTAATAAAGTTAGCATTATTTAAAATTGATAGATAGCTATATGAGTATTTTCAATCAAGACTATTATGATGTTGGAAGTCTAGCTAGTAATAAAAAGGAGAAGACAGTTCTATTTGTGACATAAAGAAGAAGTGTATTATGAGAAGAGCAAATCTTGCATAAGATATAAAATAAGGGGTAGTTTGGATGTTAGTCTTTTTAAGCTAGAATGTATTTAAAAATTATTGATTTAAATTTATTAATTAATTTTGGTATAATTTATACTTATAGGCATAAGTCTATCTAATAAATCAAACGAAAACTGTAAAACATAATTTTAGCCTTAGGAATATTAAAGCATATTAAATAAATTCTTAAGACATTTACATGATTTAATAAGTTAAATTAAATAAGAATAAACTAACAATATGTTTTAGCTAGGATACAATGAGAAATGTTGTCAAAAACTATTAATAAATCTAAGTAATTTAATTATCCTAGTAAAGGCTAGAGATTAATATAGCTAAATATAACTGAGATGAGAACTAATGAGCTTTTATACTCATATTTATTTATCCAACTCTAGAATAATATGCATCATGCTCTCTTTAGAGATTAAATATGATATTAATATATAAATAGGTTGCTTTGTTTGATATTAGCTTGATTTTTAATAAATATTCATAATTTAAGGTATTTAAAACCCATTTAATAATTAATTTACCTAAAAAATAAATATAAAAGCTAAATCTTTGAAAGTCAGAATGGAAAATAGGCTTTAACTAGAAAAGATTTACTAAAAATGATAATTTCATTTCTAAAAGCTTTCAGAATAATAAACCTTCTAGTTTACTCCATGGTTTTTATAAATGCATGATTGAGTGATTAAAGTTTTATTGATATATTCTATAATATTAGAATAATGAGCTAGTATGTTTATTCTATCTAATTAACTTAAAAACTTAAATAGATATTTATTATTAACCATTTATATTTGTAAACTACTTTCATTAAATCATTCCACTAAATTATGTTTAACGTAATAGTCCTAATTTTTTAAGAGTCAATAAGAGCATTTAATCTCATCATAACTCTAGATCTTTTATAATATAGCTTAAACAACTCTTAGCAAGTTAACTAGTTATTTACTTTAACTTCTTAGTAAAAAGTTATAGATCAACATTCAGTCTTTTAGTTCTAAATCATTTAAATGTATTAATAACTTCTAAATGTAATAGCGGAATAAAGGGATGGCAACGAGGAATTTTCTAAGTACTAAGGCTTTCTTTAATTATCCTTAAATTAGGATTTTTTAAGCTAATAAGATCTTAAAAATTTTGGCTAGATATCTTCTTATAAATTCAAACTACCTTAATTTTGAAAGTTAAACTTAGAGATATAGTTAATTTATAGGGAAATTGCTTTAAAAGAAAAATGGCAGAGAATTTATTTTTATCATAGCAAAATCTTCGAAAAAAGTGGTAGAAAATAGATGTTTCAGATATAATTTGAATATAAAATACTTTTCATATACAGGAAAAAAGGAATAGTATAAAAGAAACTATCTACAAGGGTAAAAATCAAATTCTTCGTTCTTTTTTCTTTCTATATGATATGAATCAGTTCAAACAAAAGTAAGCTTTAAAGTTTTATTTTCATGCTAGCAAATCAAGACATATAATTAAAGTCACACAAACATTAGAAAATGTAAATTAATTTAAATAAACTAACTCGTAAAGTTCTGCTAGTTATTTAGATCAGCATTTATAATAAAGTAACTTAAAACTACGTATAATAGTACAAAAATCAAGTATCATGAAACTAAAATTCATTTGATGGCGTTAGAAGTACTAACAAATTCATAGGGTATAGAAAACCTAATAATAATAAGTTGCATTTATTAAAGCCTTCACTTTTAAAATTATTTTACAAAGATAAATTTTGTAAGCTATTAAAAAGACAAAATGAAAAAAGGTAATTAATGAATATTGAAGCAAGAATAAAAAAAACATTGTATATAAAATTACCTAATATCTCTATATATCAATGATTATTGTTATATTGATAAAAGTCATAAATTAAACATAATTGATCTATCTTAAATCTATCAAATTATTATTAGATACTGTTTAAAAATTAAGGTAAGATACTGTTGATTAAGAGAGGATCTTTAAAATATTTGTTTATGATATATTGTTTATTCATAATTACTCTTTATTAGCCGAAGTTTAAGTAAAGCATGCTTATAAGAGATTTGAAGTTATTTAGATATATAGAGATTATTATTGAAATATTTAGTTACTAGAAGTTAAATTCTTAACTAGTCGTAAAAGTAAAATTAGCTGAGATATAACAGGTTTATTTTTCTAAACTGATAATTTCTACTCTTCACAGATACTTCTCTCAATTCATCTCTAAAAATATTTCCTTGAGTTATATAACAGAAGTTATGGCTTTTTCCTCTTTCCTTTAGAACTGTTTTACTAATTAGTTCCACATATAATGTTACTGTGCTTGCTTAATATATAACAATAAAAGTATTAGATGTTTAGAATTATCACTGCTAAAGCTAAATAAATATTAAAAATGAAGAAGTTTGAAAAAAAAAGTTGATAATAGAATCAGGCTCAAGATTTAATAAACAAGCAGAACAGATAATTCTGTTTTTAGCCAATCTAAAGAAAAAAGTAAGTTTAAACAAACAAAAACATTTCTTTTATCTATAGAAGTAGATAAAATAAGCCTTTCTTTTTATATACACTAATACATCTTTCTTTAAATAAAGGCATTTTTTAATTTTAACTTAATATAAGGCTTAAAGCCTCTAGAGTCAAATATTAAAACTTAGGATGAAGTTGACTAATTTTTTTCTATTTTCTGTGAATCATTACAGATTTTGATTTTTTAATAGCTGCTTTATTTCTTTCTGATAAGGGTCTAAAATGCTATTTTATTATTATAGCTTTAAAACTCTTAAACTACTATATATAGGATAAGTAATTTTATTTTCGTTATAAACTGGAAAAGTTTTAGATGAGATTCATTCCATACTGCCTGCTTAGAATCTAAATTTTAAAGTTATCATATCGTCCAATTATTTAAGACAAATCACTAGAGTTTAACTTCATATCTCAAAATTCTAAACTCTTAGGACTTTTAATAACCACAACTTATGATATTCAATTACTTAGAGTATTTATAATCTGCTGAGATGTAAGGAGTTTAGATGTAAGCAATTTAGTTTAAAACTTCGGATTTAGTTGTTTATTCACACAACATTAGACAGCTTCACCTGCTTTAAGTTAGTGAATTAGGAAAAAATAGACACACATTCCAAAAGGTAAATTAAAACATATCACTAAAGCATATACTTTAGAAATTCTAAGCATATTCACCTATTTCCTCTATGCTAGAGAATTATAACTGAAATAAGCCTTATAAATGTAATTATTTCAAATTAGATTAGCTTGATAGTAAACTTGAAAGGCTGCTACTTTCAAAAAAATTGCTTTTTGAAAATGCTCACATTTATAAATTAATTACTATGGTTTATAGGAAATAAGCAAAAGATTCATTATAGAAAACTCCGGTTATTTTTAAGAGCTATAAAAGATTGATTAATTTGAGTCTAGTTTATAGTTCTAATCTTTGCTGATATTGACTTCTATTGAGCGTAAATTTGGACATAACTAATGAAACATAAAAGTTTTTTTTGGCTCATTTATCACTAACTCTTGAATTTATTCTCCTTTGACTTCTAAATAATCCTTAAGGTAATTAGCATTAATTTTCTTACAAAACAACTTTAATACCTTTAAGTTTAAGCCTAGAAAATAAGAAAGCAAAGATTTTTTAGTTGCTTCTAGATATTTTAATTTCCAACTTCAGAATAAAATTTCAAGAAGTTGAAGGCTTGTCATCGACTCTAAAATTTATAGATCTTCATCTTATAAAGAAGATTAATGAAGGACTAGCTTCTTTAGGTTGCAAAGGAATAAAATTCCTGGTAGAACAAATTTTTTATCTTTGTTATAAATATAAAGTACTTCTATCCTATTTAGCTTCTAATTTACCATATTCTAGTGCTACCTGATTAGAAGATATTGATAGAGTTTTTCTTAGATTTAGTTACAAAATTATTAAGACATTAAATGAGTATCCATAACAAGATTTTAACATCTCAATTAACTAGTTACTTCAGTACTCACAAGAGTTTTTTCTTTTTAGAAAGCTTGTTTCCTTAAAAATCTTCATCTTCAGTGTGTCAAACTAAAACTGAAAAAGATTGAAAAACTTTTTATAACTTGCAATAATTTCATATTACTCTAGAATCTAGATACTAGTTTATTAAATAAAAAAATATATTGATTTGTAAATATTTATCTCTAAGTTTTTTAAAATAATCCTACATAATGCATATATTCCTTTTAAGAATTTATCTTCTTTAAGTGTTTAAAAGGGATTTTAACCATTTTCCATCTTGAATAATACCATCTGTAAAGAAGTAACTTCCTTCACCTAAATGCTAACCTTCATCTCAGATATCTTCGTATATATCTCCATTTCTATATTTTAATCTACCTTTTCCATGCTTTTAATCGGTAAGTCATGTTCCATTATAAGCATTTCCACATACATATTAAAGAGTTCATTATTCTTCCTTGTAGTTGTTCACTCCTTGTCCTTCATATTTTGATCCATTTTTATAAATAAGTATTTCAATACCATTATATTTATCTAATGTCCATTCTTCTTCATATTTACTTCCATTTTTTAGATAATAAATTCCTTTTCCTGATCTTCTATCCTTTTTTCAAAGTCCCTTATATCTATCACCATAATCATTTTTAATATTCCATATTCAGATTAATAATCATCTTCTTATTCTCCTTCGTATAATCCTATGTAATATTAAAAGTCCCCATTTCCCTATTATTTTCCTTTTACTCATTACCCTTCATATTTTTTACCTCACTTTTAAGTTAAAACTCCATATCTATGGCCTTAATCATTTAATCATTCTCCTTAATAAAATTTTTCGCCGGGGCATTTTTAAGTACCTTTGCCATTTCTATTTCCTTATATTAAAAATCTTCATATTTGTTTCCTTCCTAATCTTTAAATATTCCATATCCATGTTATTTATCATTTTCCCATTCTCCTTATTATGTACTTTAAATCTTTTAAATAAAGAAAATATTTCCCCTATCTAAGACCTTATGATCATTATCCATCGTATTTATCTCCCTTAGAATAAAGAAAAATTCCATAATTATTTTTTATCCTTTAGTCATTCACCCTAATGTATTTATCCGTTGACATAATGAATAGAACTCTCATCAGTCTTTATTCTATTATCCTTTATGTTAAACTCCATTTTATCACTCTAAAATTCCGCATCCATGTTTTTTTATCTTTGATTCACTCTCCTTCATACTTGCTTCTGTCTTCTAAATAAATAATCTCTTTACCTTTTTTTATATGATTTACTCAAATTCCTTCAAATCATTCTCCATTTTTTCTCTTATAAGATCCATATCCATGATATTTATCTTTACTTCGTTCTCCTTCATATTTACTTCCATCATTGTGATAAAAGATTCTTACCTTCTTTCATTCCATTTATTCATTTGCCCATAAATTTATCGTCATTAGGATAAGTAAAAACACCATTTCCTTTTAAAAGATTTTCTTTAAACCATTCACCTGCAAAATCTTCAATATTTGAGAATCGATATGTCCCATTTCCTTATTTAGCTCCTTATGAGTTCATTTTCCTTCTTATCTGTCTCCATTTTTGTATTTAAAGAGCCTATAACCGTTTCTTTCGCCTTTGCTTCATTCTCCATCATAAAGACTGCCATCTGAATATGATTGAATTCCTTGTTCTTACTATGCTCCGTTTGTTCAATATCCTTCTTATCTATCTCCCCTATTATTTTTTAACTTTCCATAACCTTGATAAGCATCTTAACTTAATTCTCCTTCATAAGCCCTACCATTTGTATAATAAAAAATTATTCTCCCTTCTTAAAGCCATTATTTATCTACCCTTCATATTTATCGCCATTTTAATAGTAGAAGATACCACTTCCATTTAAGGGAACATCTTTGATACATTCTTCACTAAATATCTCTCTATTTTGGAAAATAAATTTCCTTTTCCTTTTTTTCATTCCCTTTTCTCATTGGCCTTTAAATTTATCTTCATTTTGATAATAGAATATCCCTCAACCTTGAGAAGATATAACTTTTTAAAAATTTACCTTCAAATATGTCTCCACTTGCGTATTAAATATTTCCTAATCCTTATTTGAATCCTTTTAATAAATTTCCTTTATATTTATGACCATTAGAAAATTTACAAACTCTTTTTTTCTTAAAAGGCAGGTTTTGTGATAATTCTCCTTTATATATTTCTATGCTTAAGCATTTAAAAATTCCTACTTCTTCTTTAACTCCATTATATCATTTTCCTTAAAATTTATCTCAATTTATCATTTAAAAATTTCTTATCCATACTACTGATCATATTTTAATTCACCATCGTACCCATTTCCATCAGCGTAAAAAAGAGTTAATTTCTTTATCAAGCCTTTACTTCAGTATATACCTACTTCCATTCTAATATTTTAATACTCCATAGCCTTAATATTTATCTTTACTTCATTCTCCTTCAAACAATTCCATCAGCATAAAAAAGTATTCCTTTTCCTCATATTTTTACAGCACTTGCCTTAGTATTTATCTCCAATTTCATACTAAATAACTTTTTCTTCAGTCTATTTAGCTTTTTGTTTACACATTTTATCTATTTAAAATAATTCCTTTAAAATCTAAAATTCCTTTAAAACAACACTTTATTTAATTTATTAATTAACTTTTATAGATGGTAAATACCCTCTATTAAATTAGAGGCTAAGCAATGTTCTATTTCTATATATAACTATTTATATCTAAGAATTTTCCTTAACTTTAGAGTTTTCTATCTATCTATCATTTCATTTAGATTTATAATTAAATTTTTAAATATAACTATTTCTGTATTTAAAGCTTACAACTAGTCTAATGTTTACTTACCCTTTAAGATAATAACTAGTTAGTATATATTAAAATCCCTACCTTTATTATTTGCTATTATTTAGCTTTAAAACTTAATAATATCATATATCACTAGCTTTTAGTTATTCTCTCTTAAAGATTATGTTAATTACCCTTAAAATATATATAGTAACTTAGGGTTTTGAGATATAAGGCTACTACATAATAATCAGTTATTTTTATTATTGCTTGCAGTTTTTCTTAATAAATTAATAGCTTTTAGACAGAAATTATTCAGAGAGAAATAAGAGGTTAAAGGATAATACTTCTAATATATTGCTAGCTAAAACTGATTGAGCTTATAGTCAAATATTCCTTAAGTTTAGATTACTAAAAATATGATTTATTCAGAACTATCTTTACTAGATTCTAGCATTATTATCTAGATTTTTTAATATTTAGACAAATTAAGAATAACTTCTCTATCAAATTTCTTAGTTAGAGCCTGGTTTTTGTATAAATATCTCATAGATATGAACTAATAAACATTAACTAAGCTTATTATTTAATTAATGATAAATGAGTATAACTAACTAGAAGCAATATAATAATACTAAACTAGGACAAACAAGCTGTAATACTTAATCTTCTATTCTTTAATATTATAATGCTTTAATCTTCTTTAGAAAATTAGCTTTTATTTAAAGCTTATAATGAGAGTCATAAGTTAATAAGAACTAACCTTAAATAATAAAAACTTACAATTAGGTGTTTAAACCTCTAATCGGATGTATCCTTATTTCTTATCTTTTAACTCTAATATTTAAAATAATGATAGAAGCTAAGTTAGGAAAATAGCCTAAGCAGATTTAACTTAATTAAATAATTTTAAAGTGTATATTAGCTTAATTTATATAGCTTAAAACTAACCTTTTAGCTTATATTTAAAATGAGATTATAGATACTTAAAAATAGGTATAACTAAACAGCTAAATTAAATTAGGAGGTTTACTTTAATTACCATTTTATTAGATCTTTATAGATAAGTATAATTACACTAGAATTTTGCTTTATAAGTAAAGACTTTAATTGCAAACTAAATTTTTATATAAAGGAAGTGTATTTTTTATTTATACTTAGTTTAAAAAAGCTAAGCAAGATACTTATCTAACTTGTTTTATCTGTAAAAATAGACTAGTTAGTCTTTTTTTGATTCTAAGGAGTTAAGTTATTATATTTCCTTAAACATTTTTTTATTTTTTTTCCTTCAGATATCTTAAATTAATTTTGCATGAAAATGAGCAAACCTAAAATTAAATTTTAGATAGTTATAATTAGAAAATTTAGCTAATACTATACAAAGCTTCTAAAGCTATTTGTTAAAATATTAAGAATAAATTATTTAAAGATATAATTACTATGAATCTATTTACTTCACAGTGAAATAACTTCTACTAATTTAAATCTCTTTCTAGCTACTAACTTACTTTCTTATAGATTTTTAAAATAAC